>UCOM01000895.1:0-57222 GCA_900474385.1 Ormyrus pomaceus
CTTAAAAAACGGTTATAACCGTTTTTTCGAACAACTCCAAAAATTACTATCACAATGCTTCCTCTAGGAGGAAGCAATTGTAAACTGAAGTTTATTAAAAAAAAAGGCAGTTAAAAATTTTTTGGTCTAAAAAGAAAAGCGTATTAAACGTACGCGTAAACAAGTGTTCTAAAGCGTGTGGAGAAATAAACGAGACGAGTGAAAGACCTGTATCTCAACCATAACAAATGGGAGAAAAGCGTGTCTACTGTGTAAATTGTTAATTATTACTGTCGTCATAATTAAGTTCTTAGTCCCACTGATTTACAGATAATGAACAATAAACTTTATTGGCAGTATAATAAATAATTAAATTTCTAATTGGATACAATACTGTATCCGTGCCGCGCGAACTCCCTGAAAGTTGTGTCTTACTTACGTAAAACACCAACTTTTATATCCGCATTGTTAGTTTACTGAAAAAAAAAGCTTGAAATAACCAAAGTAAATGATTGTGTCAAAATCAGCGAATCATTTAGAAAGCACAGCGTCTAAATTAAATCATCTAATTTTAGAACCAATTTATAACCCTCCCACCGTCTTTCTTCTGTATCAAGTGTACATAATGTATCAGCTTGTACGTCGGAAATGAGTGAATCAACGGCGAAGATGTTATCGTCCCCCTTTGAAACTAATAATGATATTCATTGAGCTCTTCTTAGAAATACTTTGTTTGCCGAGTCGCTTCTACTTCTTAAATTTCTCGCTCCTTTTGTTCGGATTGATTAAGCGATTGAAAAATGAGAGGAAAACGATCAATTAATAATTAATAAAATAAAGTAGCGCATAAATCTCTCTCTCCTATAAAAAAAAGACAAACAATCGAGAGAAACCTGTTTCTTTAAAAAAAAACGTCTTTCCGCGCTGCCGATAATAACTTTATCAAAATATTTATTCTCTTACTAATTGACTTTTTCCTAAATCCGCGTCGTGCCTCACCGACAAGTCGCGCGCGTCGTCAATTTTCCAGAAAATAAGTCGGCTTACCTCCGGCGGTGGGCAGCTTTACATACAACCGCGTTTCGCGTCCGTTCTTGCGAAGCGAGGTCAGCTCCCGATTTTTTCCCCTTTCCCCGCGTTCTTACGTTCGACATTATACCCCACAGCGTCCTTTCATAACGCGAGGCAGATAAAGCGACAATAATAAATACGTTCGGTTATGATACAAGGCGAGCCGCGAGAGATGTTATCCGGGTGCCTTTTTCGCGGACAGGTGAAGCGGAACGGATGGATTTTTTTTCTCCCGTCCCGAGAGCGTGGATTAGAGAGGGAGTTTATCGGCATTGATTGGGCTCGTTTCCAAGTCGGAATTGCGGCTGTTGTCGCTGCGAGAGGGTAATTTGAATGGCTGCTTGTTAGGCGAGTTTGTTTGAATTTTAATTTACACGAAGAAACGTGCAAGTGTAATTGTGATTATTTTACTTGGAAAAGCTGCGAGTGCAATTGAAGTTTGGGTGTGCATATAGGAAATCAGGCAGCGGAAAAGCTGAATGAAGATATGAATCACACGAAAATCTTAATGGAAACTGGTTTTTTGTTGCGCTCCAAGTAATTGATATGCAAATTGTTTGGGTGTAGAGGGGAAGCAGTTTAGCGGAGGAATGTTATGATTCATGAAAATTGATTACTCGAATATATACGCGGATCGTTATTTGCTCAAGTGCGAATTCAACTCGTTTTTAATTGATTAATCTTCATTGCACAAATACTTTTGGTATTACGAAAAACGGTGCGCTGAAAGAAAAGCGTACACCCAACGCGTAAAGAAATGATTTAAGCCTCCGATACAAGACATTGCAAAAAAAAAAAACACAATAATAGCCGCCTCTTTAAAATCTCAAAACAAAGTACTCCAACAAAGCATTCCCGCACGCACGAAGTATATATAAAAAAATCTTACTCACAGCGCAATTACTCAACTCTCCTCCGCGCAACTAATGCAAAATACTGGCGAAACTCCTCCTCGCCGTTTACCTCTCTCTCTCTAAATCCACAAAATGAATCAGTTTCCGGCCTCGGAATCGATCCCCGCTGACTCAGAGCCTCTCGATTCCCAGGCGACTCGGCGGCGGCGACGGACGGACGGACGCGTCTCCGTCTCCGCCGAAAATAAAGCGCCTCGGCGACGAGCCCTTATTTTTAGAGACGCTCCGAGCAAAAAGGGCCACACGTGGCGCACAATGAGTGCGGGGGAGTCGAGCCGAGAGACACGGTACTTCCAGGCTTATCTTTTGTCGGAGAGAGAGAGAGAGAGAGGATTATGCCTGAGCCGATCGGAGGACAGAGAAGAGAGCTGCTGCTGCTGAGGCCGTTTTGTTCAGGGAGTGGCGCGAGCGCGGATGTTGTTTATTATTCTTGAGACGGAAAGATAGGAAGGATCTCGGTTTTTTTGAAAAATACGAGGGTTTTTCAAGCGAAGCTGCACTCTGGCGTGGTTTAACGAGAATTACGCTGTTTAATTCGACAAAGTATTATTGGCTCGAGACGTTAAACCTTATTATGATTAGAAATCGCGAGTACTCCGAGAAATCACTGGAAAATATTAATTTTAAAATTGAAGCTTATCCTCCACGCGAAATTTATTCACATTTTCGCGATAAACGCCTCTTATAACACTTAATTTATTCAGCATTATTCAAAACCAGACCGTAAATCATCTAAAAGAAATAGGTCTTAAAAATCGCGGCTCCCCCCCCACTCCCCGAATCGTAAACGGCAAAGTATCCATTTCCCAAGCCTGCCCCGTTCGATTATTCAATCGGTGGAAAGTGCGCCGGCCGCACGCTCCGCGCGGCGCGAAGCAGCGCTAAACAGCTCTCTCTCTCTCGAGATACCGCGTCTCCACACCGCGGAGAATAAAACGAGCGCGTCTGCGCGCCGCGCGGCAGGAAGCGGGATTTGCATATGCGTGCACGTGTTTTGACGCTGCGCGGAAAGAGAAATTGACGAGGAAGCAGGCGCGGGGGGAAGGGGTAGGTTAAAAAAGCGCGCCTCGTTGCCGGGCTCTGCGGTTTCTCGACTCTGTCGCGATTAATTCCTTGCGACTCGCAGGATTGGCGGAGCACCCACTTATAATCTCCGCTCGCGAGTGATATTTTCATTTCGATGCCGAGAGTTTAATTGCTGCTTTTATTCGACGCGGGGATTTACAAATCGCGCTACGAGTCAAATGGAAGTGCCGGTAGTTAATCAAAATATTTACGAGCATTGTATGCAGATGAAGGAAATTAAAAATTCATCGATTACTAAAAAAAAGAAACCTTGTTGCTCCAGCCGGAAAACGCAAGAGAATATGTATCCCCAAGACTATAATGTTCGCGCCGATAATTGAGAAACAAATGTTTGTTCCAGCCCACATAGCAATTTTCCCGTTCTATCGAGCTCGCGAGTCGCGACCGTTACCCGCAATAACGATAATTCCCTCAAAAGCAGAGGTCGTAAAATCATTTTTGCAGACGCTCGGAATGCCCTCCCCCCCAAGTCCCGTAAGAAGCTCTCGGCAAAAAGTCCTCCGCTTCCGACGGAAATAGACTTTGTCCCCGAGCGAGAGGGCTGTGGAAAAAAGGAACGAAGCCGCGCCCGCGGCTGTTCGCGCTCGCGGCGCTTTCGGAGATATTGCTCTCGATATAATAAACCGCGCGAGGAAAGAGGTTTTTAAGCGCGCCGCGTCGGGAAAGGTTTCTATATAGGATAATGCCGGGCGGTTTCGTGGTTGCGCAAGTGGGCTGTAATTAGCAGGGTTGTGCAATAGTTGGGATTATTATGTAGAAAATGGGTTGCTTTTGGTTTACACTGGGCTCGCGTGATTGTTTCAAATTTTATTACTGATTTAACGAGCAGTTTATTAAATTAGTAAGCGTCGAAGGCATAGTTTGTTATGATTATAATCAAATTTGTTATCTGGCTTTCCTTATGGAATATTAATTAAAACAATTGCGTGCGCAAAGAAGAAAGTTGACACCTAATATCGAATGTGATTAATTTATTAATCCGCCTTAATTTCACTCTCGAATGTAATTCATTATTTAAATTTATAATATATCTTGCTCGCTCGCTTTCACGGCTAATCCGTAAACGTAAATCGGGCCTAAAGCTCGAAAATATTGTGCGTTCTCCAAAAACGCGATAGAGAAACTTGAGCGCGATTATCTGAATATTTAGCAGTTTGCGTGGATAAAGTTACCTTCTGGGCATTCTTGAACTACAAAGCTGTGAATATTCATCGATAGTGAAATCTGGCTTTTAGAAAGCACAAAAATTTCGCACCATTTTTCTGGAATTCAAAGTGGATCGAAAAGCTGCAAAAACGCAATGGATTTAAATTTAAATCCATTTATTACTTTGCGAAAATCGAGAACGCGACTTATACGTCAACTTCGAAACTTTCTACTTACCTCAACGCAAAGAAGTTTACAAAATTTTTAAATGTTCCGTGATAACAAAAGCAAGCAGAAGTTCATTCCGCTAATGAATAACTTTGATTATAAAGCGTCGAAACTGTTTTCCTCTCTAAATTATTAATGTTATATACATTAATTTCCGTTCCAGATAAAACCCTCTTAATCTCGCGATATTAACCACTTCAAGATCACCATTAATAATCCCGGCAAAAAATTTCATATAATTACGCTCCAACCCAATATCCCTCCACTTAGGCCTTTTAAGCAGCGAGAGAACGTCGCGCGTCGATAGAATCGAATCGAGAATTCCGCACGGGACGGCCGCCAAAGGAGGCCGCGAACGGGTTCCCCGTTTCCGTTAAAACCATTAATTTCGCAAAAAGAGGAACACTCGGAGGAACGCATCCTGCGTACACGAAGACGATGTCAAGGTTGACTTTTCACCGCTGCGGCGGCCGTTTCAACATGATACTCACTTGCGTGCGTTAATAATAATCCTACGACAGGGTCTTTAATGTCAATTAGCTAATTGTAATGTCGACTTTACGAAGATGTCATTATTTTTTCCCGCGAGTCGAGCTGGGGTGCAATTGTGAGAATGGCACTGGTGGAATGTCGGATTATCGTTGGGCTCTCTCGAGCAAAAAGCGAATTGAATGGATAGGCTTATGTATTACATACGAGTTTTTCCACGCGTCTTGATTAACTCGTGCTTTTTCTTTTTGCAGGTGAGCCCAAAGTTTATGGATGGAATTATTTACTGACCGCCGCTTATCGCCGCAATAATTATTGTGAGTATACAAAGCGAGATTACGATCACTTTCGCTCGCGAGATCGCAAAACGTAATTAGAAACGCTCGATGGCCTCATCTGGGGGGGGTTAGGACAATAAAGGCTGATGGTAGTTAAAATCAAATTTTAACTTGGGCAATTTCGCGCTGCCGCTCGAAGAAGATGATAATGGAGCCGCGAGAAAATCTTTTTCAGGTTGTGAGATTGAAGTTATATATACGATCTGTAATCAGAGAAAATAGCATTAAATTGCAAGCGAGTTTGCAACGTTTAATTATTTGAAAATAAAAGTGAATTCATTATGAGAAAATGGGCTCCGAGTATTGAAGTATTATACGCATCAATTTTGTAAGAATTGCTAACTGCTTTGAAATATCTTTTTTCAATTGCGTATTTAGAAATGAAATTTACGTTTACTTTAAAGGAATTACCTTTTTTTTCAAAAGCTCATACGAACCTTTCGTTCACTTTAATCGTTCAAAAACAAATAGAATAACACAAACTGACTTCTCCATTTACAAATTACTTGCGCTTTAGCAAGAAGAAAATCTAAAGATTGTTTACCCGCTAACCAACATTCCAAGAAACAGTCGTTTTTCCACAACAAAAGCAAAGCCTTATCCTTCATTCTCCGCAGCGCTCCAAACCCCACATTGAGTCACTCCTCCGTCGCAGGAAAAAAAAAAGAAAATCGGCAGACCTCGGCGCAAAAACGCCAAATATCCACGCAGCGCGCGCAGAATATTCCTCGCGGCGCGCAAACGCAAAAGTCCGCGCGAAAATTGCGCATTGCGAAAGGGCCGCTCTCGGCAGCCGAGGGAAAATCCTGTATATATATATAAGAAAATGCACCTCGTCGCGGATACGGAATTATCCGGCCTCGTTGCCGACTTCTCCTCTCTTTTTTCCCGAAGCCCATTGCTCTCGAGGCGAGATGGGCACACAACACTTTCTCACGTGCATTAACAAACAAGAGCGCCGCTCGCGGTCTTTCTTTTCATTGCCGCGCGCGGCCCGCCGCCGCGTTTAAAAAGCGCAGGGAGCAGCCGGGCGAGCCTCTTGTGAATTATCATCGCCCCCGGTGCGGGCAACTCGCGTTATCTATTTATCGGGCCGTGAGAAATCGCGGGTTTCGTTATATGCACAGCCTGCTTTCGCTGCCGGTGTATAAAGGCGCTGAAATTTTCTCGATGCGCGCCGCGTAATTATTTTAATACATTTCTTGCCGCGCGATGCGCGCATCGCGAGGATTAATTGTTGAGGGCTCGGATTCTATGCCTTGTTAATCGATCCGGGTTTTAAACTAAGGCGGGGATGTGTAAGAGTTGCGGCTATCATTATTTCAATTCATTCGTGTCTTAATTAAAACTATCAATTTGAATTAATTTCCTTTTTCCTCTATCATTAATTATATCAGCTGGGCATTATTGCGCAATACCAGCATGAAGTTATTTACTTCTTTCTTATGACTGTTTGCTTCGAGTCTTGAATTAAAAGTTACTAATCGTCAATTTTTTATCCTGCAATCTTTTAATTTGTTATCATTCGAACATAATGGCACTAATCAAAATCATTATTCCTCAACCAGCGCTTGCAATTTAAAATTACAATTAATAAACTCCTGCATACACCAAAGCTTCCTTTCTTTCCTAAACTATCATTACACTCCTACTAAAAAATCTCTTCACATAAAAAAAATGTTTCCGCCCAATAAACACCAGCAGCCTTCACTCATCGATATCCATCATCACCATTCGGTTCCCAAAAAGCTCGTCATCCCAAACAAAGCCCACCGTCGGCTCCCCCCCGGACGATCAATCCCTCGGCAGCTCCGAGCGCGAAAAAAGCTCCCAAGAGAGAAGTGAGCAAACGGCTCCTCGATATGCCCGCGCGCATCACTTGGCGCGCTCGCTCACCGTAAAAATCATTGCCCCGCTCGTCGCTCTAAAAATACAGGCCTCCGCCGCCGGCTCTAAGTGGCGTTGCCGCACGCATATGGAGAAAATTCATCGCTGCCGCGCATCGAGGCAGGAATGCGCGGCGCGCTGCACGGCCGGCGGAAGTGCCCCGTGACGGCGACGCCGCGGCATTGGGACCGAAGGCGAAGACGAGGAAAAGCGAGGCTTTTGTGAGCGCGTCGAGGAAGCTTTTGAGCGGTGTGCTTCGGGGGGGAAATGGGAAGGTTTTTTTTATGTAAAGTGATAAGGGAAGGGTCTTGGTAAAGGTTGTAAAAATTCTTTTTAGTATGGTAAGTCGAGATGAAAGTATAAAAATTTAGAGAGCATAAGGCACGGTTATTTTTGGGTTTGAAAAGAATAAATAAAAACAGATGATTCAGAATGTAACTTGGGGGGGAGGCAGTGCATTTAAAAATTTCCACACAATGACTGCTGGAGAGTAAATAACGACGTGCGAAGGTGCCCATTTCTCTGCGTTTTCACATGTAGCTATTAAGTAGACAGTGTATTAGGACCTTGGTCCAATGCCAAAAGATAATTGTCGGTGCTTAGCGCGACGCGTACCCGAATCAGAGCTCGGCTTAATCACAACTTGGCGGAGCCTCTCTCTCTCTCTCTTCTGACGCATAATTAGGCGCACATTTTTGATCCGCGTAGGAAGGCCGCCCGAAATTGCCTCTTTTTTTTTTTTCTTAAAAAAAACCACGTAATTTCGAGAATAGAATGCTTGCGAGACGGCCGCAAAAAATTAATCCACCGCATTTTCCTCCTGCCGCAGCTCTCGGCCGCGCGGTGCAATCAGTCGGACACCCGAGAGAGACTATACCGATTCATCATCCGCGATAAGACACCCGGGAGAAACTGGCAATTATTGTCCCCGGCAAAAAGGCGGCCGTCGAATCATGACAAAAATCGAAAGAGAAACGAGCGGCAGAGAGACGGGAAAAAAAGGAGGCTCGTTAGAATAAGCGCAACGAGAGGCGTACGTACATACACGACGTTTAGGAAAGCGGGTGAAAGCGTGCGCGCACCGCACCTCTTTCCGGGCGCGGGAGCTGCAGCCGTGAAAATTCGCGCTCCCGGACCGACGTGTGTGTCACTGCCACGGTCACCCGGTGAAAGTGATGCGAGATGCGCCTTCGAGGGAGATTCTTCGCCGATTCGTCTCGCGGGTAGAGGTGTATTATGAAGGAGAGCGGTAATGCGAGGCGCTGTGAGGTAACGCGTCCGGGATGATTGCGGGGAAGTGACGAATCGCCGAGGCGATTAGGGGAGTTATTTTTCTCTTGGCGACTCTCGATTTTATTCCCGTGTGTCGGTATAATCTGAATTGCGTGGAGTGTAATTCAGAGTGATCCTTTATTTTGACTGTCGCGCCGTACGGTGTCAATATATTTTCTCGTTATCGAAGTAGGACGCGGCGATATTATATTAACTGTGATTTTATTAAAATTCGCTTCTGTTTACTCTGCCTCGTTTTATACGAGAAATCTCTCCGAATTACGTTTTTACAATCAAATCGATGAATGTAAAATCGACTGAGAAACTTTATAAAAAACATTCCTGAATTTCTATACCTCGATTTAAATGCAATTCTCTTATATATACATTACAAACGCAGAAGCAGACTTGATTCGCTTTAAAATAATCCAACAATTTAAAAGTTCAAGCAACCAAGACCGAACGTTCCGATTCCCCTTCCAAGATTAAATATTTACCCCTCGAGAGAAAAAAGCACGCAGCACCGACTCCAAAGGGCAGTATCCTCGTCTCACCTAGCATCTAACCGCGCAACAAACACCTGTCGCCTCGGCCGCGGGAGCTGCGAGCCCGTCTAACTGTTCCGTCGGCGGCAGCTTCTGCCCTCCGAATAAATATTAATACACGGCAGAGCGCAATGCTCGCCGCGAGCGAGCGAAGTACCGTTCGGCCGTCTCTCTCTCTCTCTCTCTCTCTCTGCCTATCCGGCTCTCGCGCGGATTACCCGTACATTTGCTCTCTCTCTCTCTCTCTCCTCGCCCGAGGCCGCATCAATTGTTTCGGCCGCGATCGCCAGATTTTATCGGCCCGGCGAATTATATCGAACGGAAAAGCCGGGGCCTTTGAGCGGCGCCGCGAACGCGAAGGAGATGGGCCTCATTTTACGGCTCTCTGCGGCTGGATGCAGGTTGTTCGAGGTTTTAGAAAAGCCTCGTTGCTGATTTTATTGCGAAGGAGGTCTCGAGGAGCTTTTTTTCAGAAATGTGGGGCGAACTTAGGAAAAGGAGGGAAGGAGACTTTTTCAATACTATTTTAAGAACAGGACTGTCGAGATGGATAAATAAAGCGTATATTTACGGGCGCAATAAAAGCACGCAAAGGCGCAGAACGATTTTTCCTTTTGCAGCTGAAAGGAAAGGAATGCAAGATTATGTTTGTTAGAATAAGAGGAAAAGTTTTTATGACGCTAATGAGCTCGCCGTGTGAACAGAGGCAGAAAAATAGTTTCTTTTGAGTTTCAAAATGAAAGGTGTTTAGTAACAAAAAGATTTGTTTCCTTATTGAGGAAACAAAGTGTAGCGTTCCGTGTTTTCCTTTGTAAAAACTGAACTTTAAAGCGTAACGCATTGATATGCAAATGCGGAATTTAAAAGATCATTCTGAAGAATAACGTAAATCTAGATAAAAATATTGTAAAATGAAGATTCTAAAACATTCATAAATCAAAATCTTTGATCAGATTCATTCATAGATCGATTACATTCTAAAATGAATTGTACAAGATCAGCCTTGAGAATAAACGCCATCTTACTCAACAAATGTTACTCAAACACTTTTATCTTGGTGTTAAAAAAAACTGCGCTTAAAAAACGTACAATAATTACGCATTGCAACAATGTCCACTAATTACAACCCTCCCGTACAATCATTAAACAAGAAATATCTGGCACAACGTCCACCCTATACATTCCTCTACCCAAAATCACTTCTTCGCCTCCTGAACCTTAACAAAAACAACTATAAACAAACGCTCGTCGCCGCACGAAGGCTTTTTCATAAATATTTATTCCCCCGCGAATTCCCAGTTTTCCGCTCGCTTACAGTTAGCCGAGCGACAGTTTTACGGTGCCGTAATTCCATCGCGTTTGACGTTAATTCGGGACGCCAAGAACGAGCGGCGAACGGGACTCGCCGATCGCGTTTTCCGCGCGACGACGAAGCGACGCAATTCCGCCGCTCGGCGTTCGTTAAAATTTCGCGCGTAACTATGGTAATTGCGGCTTCGGCTGCAAGCTGAAAATCAGCGCTTTTACCGTTTTAAGGAAGGGTACGATTTTTGGGTGGGCTGAAAATTAAGGTTTGATGACGATTGGATTTATTGTCTTTTTGCTGATGGTAAAGTGGAAGTCGTGGCTATAACTCTTTAATCGAAAAAATCTTTGATAGAAAGTTGCGTTTTAATTTAGGATGCGGAGATTGTATAGTAACTTTCATTTTTTATGCATGGGAAAAAATTACTATACAAATAAAGAACGCGACCATTAACCATCAATTTTCTAGAACATAAATCTTTCAAGATATATCCATTTTGATAAAATCAATACGGTGTCGCATTAAAAAATGCATACATCGGACAATGTATATTCTTTAGTGAGAAAGCACGTCATGATTTGCATGTTATATGTCATTCTCAAATCCATTAAGGTCAATTACTCATCTGTAATGCATTCATAAATTACAAGAGTTATTTAGTATCTTATAAAAATTATTCATAACATGAAGGCTGGATGATTAAAAACTATTTCGTAAATCAAAATAATTCGAAATTGCTTTTAAAATGTCACTTCTTATGCGTAAATCTCTCCCATTGATTATGGGAACTCATTTATTTGACGAAACATTAAAAAGTGTCATATCACGGACGTGTAAGTGAAAGTTAAATATAGTACATTCAATTGAATTATTACTGCAAAACAATAAACGTAAATAAATCAAATGCTTCAGAAATAAAGAAATGAATCCTCTAATAGGATCTTCAAGTGCGCTCATGAAACTTTCTACATTAATGAATTCGTTAATTTATTTTGATATCACCCGAGCATATTACTCTCAAATAATATTATACCCACGAAGGCGAAACGAGCTTCGATCGCATTACGATATATATCCCAGAACAGAAGAGAGCAAACGATCGAGACTTGAAAAAGCCTCGCGCGGAAACTCCGACGAATTGCACAAGCCGGCGCTGCACTTTCCACCGACTCTGCTCGCCTGCCAACTCGGCCAGAAAAATGCCGCCTGGCATCTTAGGAAAGAGAGAGAGAGAGAAAAAAACAACCGTCGACGCAAATTAAGCGTTACCGCGAACCGTAGCGGAACTTTGGCCCCCGGCGTGCGTGCGGTTTGTTTGCGCACATGTTGCGCGCCGCGCGCCGTCTTCAAGGCTAAGTGCGGGCCTTTTATCGCGGACCTCTGCAATTGCTGGTGCCCTTCACTTTTACGCCCGACATTCCCGAGCTGCGTTTCTTTTTGGGACGCCAGGGGAGGGGGGAGTTTGTTTTGGAGGATTAGCGGAGACTTCTCTTTGGTGACGGGTTTTGACGGCGAGATTGCAGTTTGTGGTTTGGTCGGGGATGCCAGATTAGAGGTGTAAAGTTTGTAGTTAACAAAGTTTAAAAAGAACTGGCTTTGATATTTTCTATTGTTACAAATTCTAAAAAAATGTACAGTTTTGTATTGTGTACTTATCATTGTTCATCAATTGTAATAACTAATAAACTATATATAACGTTAATGATCTTTTTAGAAAAAAAAATGTATGCTTCACTTTTGGTTCGCCTATCTACACCTAACCATTTTTAGCTCATTACACAATTCTTTAAATTTCACTTAAACTATTATCACAGCCTTGGCCAAACCACACAGACTGATCACCTCCAGCCACCACAGCCAACAAATGTCCCCCATCATATCTCCACCTCCACCGGCAACCGCACTCTGCACCCAGCACCCTCCCCGAGACTCTCCCCGCAAAATCCGCTTCCCACGACAAGGAAACTGGAAAGAAACTCTTCCACGCAATATATTTTAACCAGCGCCGACTCATCCCCCGTAAATCCCCCATCCTCGGCTTTTAACGAGCCCGCGGCCGCGCTCGACGAAAGACGCAGCAGCGGCGGCGGCGGCGGTGGCGGCAGCCTCGTGTGCAGCCCGGGAGAAAAGAAAGAGCGAGGCATTGACCTCGTTGCCGTTCGTTCGCTCGGACTCGGACGTCCGTAAATTTTCGTTTTACGGACGGCGAGGATCGGAGCGCCGGCCGCGCCGGCGATTTTTGAGGCTGAGTAGCCTCCTTCGTCTCTCTCTCTCTCTCTCTCTCTCTCGCGCGCGCGAGGATCCGCCGCATTCTTTGGCTCTCGCGTGCGAGCGAAAGCTCCTTCGCGTTTCGCGTAATCGCCTCCGCTTTGCTAATGGGCCTTCTTTCGCCGCCGGGGCTCCTTTCCACATTTTTTAATAAAGGCAGTTTGTTTGTTTAACAGTTATTTTTTCGTACTGCGATTGTGAATTGATTTGCGAGTGAAATATTGAGTGAGGTGAAATTTCGAAGTAATTGTTTTAAATGTAGCGAGGGAAATAATATTATATTTGGAGATACACGTTACGTAGAAACTACATTGGCCCGTTGGAAACTGAATAAACAACAAGACTTTAAGAGTGCATACAACAAAAGCCATTAAAGCCGAAGTAGAATTACATTTCCGGGTGACTAAAATAGCTTCTTACTCAAAAGACTCTCCTTACGATTCGTGTGTAAATTGTTACGTAACATTGAACTGCACGTTACGAAAGAACGTTTAACTTCTGATCAGAAATTAGGGTCCCATAAGATTACGAACCATTACTCCCGAGAAAACTCCGGGTAATCCTAAACACCCATAACTCTCGCCAATCACCAAATTAAATCCGAGAGCGTTTCATCGTTCCTCCTCCTCGGCTAAATCATCACAATTTTCTCCCCAGCCGTTTGGAAGAAAGCACCGAAGATCCAGCACGATATGCACTTATATTATCCCCGCATTGACTTCGTTACAAGCCGCACGAGCCAGAAGAAAGCTATCCTCTCTCTCTCTCTCTCTCGTGATCGGAATCACCGCGGCGGCGACTCTACCCGGTCTAGAATTTCTCGAAAATTTATATTCGTCACGAGGATCGTACGCGCGAAAGTGCACACTCGGCCGAGGTGGAAGCGCGCGAAAGCGACGGCTTTTTGTTTAAAAAACAAAAAAAGCAACGAAACTTTTCCTTGGCACCCGGAGGGAGAGAGAGAGAACGGATATTGTCGCGGACTAGGAAGAAAGGTGATTGGCTCTTTTATTTTTTTGAGGAAGAACGAGCGTAAGATGTGTGTCAAACGAAATTTCGCGCGACAATGGAGGGGCCGTTAACCTTAATTCCGAATTTGAAGCTCGCCGCTGTTATAGACGCGCGGAGAAATTTGCTTTATCGCCCCGTTCGAGCCTCGTTAAGCGTACGTTTTCACGGTTTTTTTCGTGGCCAAATTGTGTGCGAGGATAATGCGCGAACGTAATTGGGTACGGGGAAATGCTTATTAGGCCTGCCTTTTTTTAATTTCCAAGCGCGCAAAACGGGTCCGAAAAATGGTTAGGAGAGAAATTTTAAGGAGGCCTTTCGAAACAAAACAATACGCGCTTTTGTTTTCGGCCACACTGCTATTTAATTTAATTCTCGAAGAGCACAAGAAATTTAATAAATAAACCATGTTCTTAAAGTAATTGCGTAACAGTACAGCGTACGGCTAAAAATACACAATTCTAAAGGTATAAAATAAAACTACGCCCGTAAAAACTTGCTCAAATATTCGCAACGGCCTGCATAGAATCTGAATAAAACAGCAGCTTTGACCAACGCGCTGAAAACTAAACTCTCCCATCAAAAAAACCGAAAATTCCTCGCCGACTTCCTCCTCCTCGGACAAATTTACACACCTCCCCCCCTCCCCCGGCCTTACGTCACAGCGCGGTGCGCGTGCGCTAAAATTTCAAATTTACACCGGGCCGCGCGCGGAATCCCCCGAAGCCGGGCTTTCTCACACGAGCGCGCAATCATCGCAACCTGTTGAGCGTGAACTTGCGGAGCGCGGCGTTCAAGGTGACCGCCGGGGGGAGTTGCGCCTGCGCGGCCGAACCAATCGACCGGAGACGGAACTGCGAAATTCAAATCGGCCCCGCCGCCGCCGCGCGCCGCGTAATCTTCACGCTGCAGTTGAGCCGCGCCGCGTTTCGGATTACCGTAAGAGAGCGTTTGGCAACGAGATTTTACGCGGCGATTGAAAAATAGAGCTCGTCGCGGATCGGCGAGCTGCGAGTGGATATTTAAATATGGCAGGCTTTTGCGTTGGGTTTTTCAGGCCGTCGAATGAATTTGGTGATCGGTGGGATTTTTGGACGGGTTTTAACTGTAGGGTTAATCGATTTCTTTTTCTGGTTTCAGGTGGGTGTCGAATAGTCGAACGCTTTCTAGAATGCGATTCTGTTTTGAAAGTAATAAAACAAATTAGATCATATCGATCAACAGATATTTTTTCGCGCGGAATTTTAGCATTGCTTTTCAAGCAAATAGTAAAGTGCCTCTTCAAGGTGCTCCACGTCACAAACGACACAGTTCTTTATCAAACAAATAAAAGTCATCTATATAAACGCGAATATAAACATAAATCGGGAAGCTTGCACTCGCTCGCTCAATGATTCAAGTCAAGGGCAACAACTGTCGTAATTGCCGAAGGAACCAGTTCGAACTCCGGCCGATAAAGCGGACAGCCGCGAAACCCGCGGCGAAAGAAAACGAACGACGCGGCCGTTCCAATTTTCCGAACGGTCAATATTCTCAAAGTCGCGCCGTATACTTTTTTTGTTCAGCTTCCGAAAGTCAACTTTTTGCAATTTCGACCGGGATATATCCCGAGAGGCTCGGCTCGTTTCGCTCTCCCGCGAGAGGCGAGAGAGGGACGAAAGTATTACGCACGGCTCATTGAACTCGTTAGCGAAAATCTCCGAGGAGAAGTGCGCCGAAGTGGGTTCTCCGGCGAGTCTGAGTATCACTTGCGTTAATTGCCCGGGTTATTTATCGACGCGACTTTCCGCGAATTTATATATATATATATATATACGCTCGCTTCTGTCGAATTTCACTGACCGGCTTGTTTATTACTTCCGAGGAGTCATTTTTTAATCCCCCCCAATGAGTGGTACAATTTTTTAAACTTTGATACAAGATGTCCTCCCTTTTCGTCTATTAAACGGCTTAATTTACGATTTACAAGCAGTTTTCTAAACTTCGAAGCCTCCGCGCACAAATCCATTATCTAAAACAAACAGAAAAAAACTTTCTCTCCCAATCGGCGGCCGATCCCGCATCCTAAACTCCCGCAGCTGCTCTCTGCGTCGGTAAACAAAAACTTTCTCGTCGCCTGGCGCCCAACCTCCTTTTCATCCTCGTTTTTTTCTTCTTTTTTTGCGCGCCTCTCCTTGACCCGTCCCGTTCTGGGTTGGCCTAACGAAGCGTCGTCTATCTCGCGCGACTTCTCTTCTGCGCCGATTCTTTTTTTTTTTTTTCATCGTCGCGGCGCTCTTTCACTCCTTAAAAAGGTCAGGGAATTTCCGCGCCGCGAGAGGATCGCTCGACTGCGGTGCAACGCGCTTTTTTGCGGATCGAGAGCTGTCGGGAGGTTTTCGGCGCGGTGTTGGCTAAGGTGGGATTGTTTATGCAGTTTCGCGGGGAGTTGGCTACGTCAGAGGTGGAGGCTTTATAAGGGTTGTGGGATTTTACGAAAGGAGGCGCGGGTAAGGAAAAAGTTTAGTGAGGAAACCGCCGTTCGTAATTTAAGCTTTATCATATGTGGTGGTACATTTGATTGACCATTCTGGCCTCTTGCGTTCCCGTATTTATTTAGAACTATGAAATTTGTAACTGTAATGTAGATTTAAATATTCCGAAGTAAAATAAGGCCAATTGTAAAACGGAACAACTATATTATAATTTTCTCATTTAAAAACGTAAATAGAAAATAAGCATAGCAGGGCATCCAGCATATAAACAATCGCCAAATCACTCTTCACCTACGACCTCATTCCCGTTTCCTCAATCGACAATAGATCCGAATAAAAAAAAGCAGCACTCGAGCCCAGTCCCAAGAAGAATGCGGACACTCTCGTGCGAGCATCGGCGCGCGGCCATAAAAAACAGTCGAATGTCTAATTAGCGGCGCGCACTGAAAACGCGGCGCAAAAAAGCGCCCGAGTGTATACGTACACGCGTAAAACACGAAGAAAAGCGAGCGAACGACTCGGCCGAATTCCCGTCGCCGCGTTTTCGACGCACTTCGCGAATTAGAAACTCGGCGGAATTAGTCATCGGGTATATACGCGTTGGCGAGCACGCAACCTCGAGAAATCGACCGGGGCGAGAGAAAAAAAAAAGAAAAAGGTTTGGAAACCGTTCGGCTGGGAATTTAATTTGGCAATTTGCATTTAGCGCGGTGGACGCGCTGCTCGGGGTGACGTAAGGCTGGGGCAGGTTTAGAGCGTAATTTACAGTCATTTTGTATAAAGCGATCCAATTTTGAATCTGAATGACGTAAAAGTCGAGTGAGTTTAGAGGGTAATTTCCAGTCGTTTTCGTTTAAGCTCATTTGGGCAAGATAAAGAACTTTAATATCAAGCGGAATTTTCGTATAATGAATTTTCGTACGGGAATTTTGCGTAATCGCGTTAGTAAGTTATTACGCAATCATTTTGAAAAAAGATCTAAACTTGTGCTCTTAAAAATAAGCTGCTGTCAAAAGCGATTCTAACGTAAACTAAATTCCTCAATTTTCCGGCGCGATGACGAAACTAAAGTCCTTTTGCAAAATCATCCTGCCGAGCTTCGCTCCTATCTGCATACAAATTATCCCCGAAACTCAAGCTCTCCTTAAGCAACGGCCACAAAAGAATGACTTTTTAAATATCCACGTCCTGCACTTATCCCCCCGAGAACAATCTCGAAAATGAACGTCGTCGCAGCTCGCTCGAGCGCATGCACCTCTCTTCAGAGAGACACTTGTCTCGCGATTACCGGCGACACTTTTCCCCCACCTCCCCCTGCTTTCCTCTCGGTGCCCGCGCAGTACCGAGCTGCCGGGTTGAGCTCGATTTCGAGGCTGCATACATATCTGTCGTTTCGTTTTTGCGAGAGAGGCCGCGGTTGGATTTAATTAGGGGAATGATTTTTTTTTAGGAGGAGAGTAAGAGAAATTTACGGCTGGACTGATTCGCAGATAGGTTTTAGTGTACTTTCTCTGGGTGGACGGGTTGGTTGGGGGAAACGTTTTGTTTGGGTGTCGAATGCAGATGCGAATATAAGAAAAATAGGTGCGAGTTGTGGGGTTTTTAGCTGTAATAATAAATTTTATACTGTAATAATAAATTTGTGATTAAAATTGGGTTATAAACTAGAATTTTGTAGTATTATCATAATATGCACCACTAAAAAACAAGTATCTAACTCGATCTAAAGTATTTACAAGTATTAAAAAAACTTGTTCTTACAAATAAGTTAAGCATTTGTTAACGAATGGATCTTATATAATTTTAATTGCGCATTTATTTAAACTATTATTGAGTAACCGAGAAAAGTTCGATAAAGATTTTGACGATAGGCAATGAAACAAAGTATAAGAACTCGATAACTATTATGCAAACATTCATATATTGCAAAAGCACTGACAGACATAAACTTGTTTCTCCACCACAGTCTTTTATCCGATAAGTTGTATTTTAAACTGGAAAATGTTTTTGTAATATCTAATAACTTTGTATACTTTAACCAGTATCTACTTTCCTTTTTAAAAGTCCCACCAAGATCTGTTTATTCTCCACATATATAAGAAACAGCATTATTTATAGTAAAAACATTATTTCCAAACGCACAAAGCGCACTATAAAATTATCAATTATCTCGCATTTCTCGACAATAGCACAGCAAAAATCAAAACGAATTCCCCCCTGTAAATCATAACCCCAATTAAAGCATCTGCCTTCAGCTCGGAAAAAGCGCCAGATAAATCAGCCTAATCTCTCGGTCGAATCTCGCCTTTCCAAACAGCAGCCGCGGAGAAAAAGAAAACGGCGTTAAAGCCGGCAATTAAGCGGCCTTTGACAAATCCCTGCGCGAGCGTTGATTAATCGGCCGATCGGTGAAACTTCGCCGCCGCGGCGCGTGTGTTTGCACAAGTGAAACCGCGCGCCGGACATAATAGACGCACGCCCGCGCAGCTGCTTTCCCGAGGAATTCGCGAGATTTGAGGAAATGCTCTGTGTGTACTTGTGCAATTCGAGCGCTTTGATATTGATGCATTTGGGATAACGCTTTCGAGCCTCGCCGGCTAAATAATTCGCAAAAAACGGCGAGTTATTTTGCTGGCGTTTTTCATGGGGATCCTATCTTTATGGGAGGAATTTGGTTACTTTTGACTGTGGCTAATACTTTTTTACTATGGAGCTATTCGATTGGTTCTATAATGAATACTTATCTGTAAGAGAAAGTGAACGTTTCTTCACACTCGCATAATGACTTTCAGCATTTTACGAATTCTCGCTTGATATCTACATTAAGTTGCAAACTGCATATAACAATTCGATTGGCGCAACGCTAGAGAAAAGCTTTGATCAAAAAAATTTACTCTTCAATACAGAATTATATTCGAAATCCTCAATCGCTACCACACAGTACACATACATCTCGAACAGTTCCGCGGCGTGCAAAAGTGACGAATTCGGTTGGAAGTGCATCACGATCGAACGGAGGGGTGGGGAGAAAGGAAACGCACGTTTGCGTATGCAAATCGGAATGCATCGGCGCCAAGGCGATGCGCATTTCAGCATTCAGCGCCCGAAAGGAAACACGGCGCCGATTCGCCGGGTGGGTATAGATTAATCGATTAGGCTGTTTGCGCAATGATTCTTTCCTCTCCGCGGTTCTTCGCCTCTTATCGTTGAGAAACGACCTCAAAATTCGCTATCGGCGGATCGGGCATTTCGTAAATAGGCGGTAAGATTCGCTTCTTATTTTTGGTAAATCTATGCGATCCTCGAGCCCATAATTCGATGCCTCCGCGCTGCGCAACGACGCGATTCCATATCCAGGCTGGCCCGCCGAAAACGGCGAACCGTTAGCCAAATGGTATCGGCCACGAGCCATCTATTTCCGTCGATAAATAACCGATGTACGGTCACGTATCAAACGAATATCCCGCAGCCGAACGCGGCGTCGCATACGGAATCGCGCGCCGCGTGCAATTCCGCCGCCCGGAATTAAAAGCGGAAAGCGCACGCGAGTCGCTTTCCTCGCGCTGGAAGTAAAAATAACTTTGCGCCGCAGTGCTTCTAGCGACGAGGGTATGTTGTTGATTAATTGTTTCAATCACTGTTTTCTAGTCGAGAGAGAAATTGCTCGTTTTTACGAGTGAAGATTACGGTGGGGAGAGGATGTGGTCGCTGGGTGACTTTTAGAAGGAAAAGGATTTTGAAACAAGTGTAATAATAGAGTGCCGCTGTGCGCGTGTGTCTCAATGATTAGGTAAAAGTGCGATTTAATTAATTGACGTGTGAGGTAAAACGACGGTGAGTCGTAATGTTCTGAGGTGGTATTGCTTATGTACCGCAGCAGGGTATATTATAGTTTATTTCAAACTGTGCTAGTGCAAGAATGTTGACGATCTTTTAAGCCAATTTGTCGCAACGCGTTTAAATTGACCAAAAACGACTAACATAAGCGGTTAAATACATGTACTAGTTTTTACCGTCAAATTTCTATCAGGAACAGTACCGAGCTTTTGTTTGTTTCTTAAACAAAAATTGCTTCGATTCCAAAATAGTTTCAATCTACAAGAAACTACCCACCGACAGTTCCCCAATCCCCCGCAATTAAAGACTCGGCAAAAATCCAACGCCCAAACTTCCGCTTCCCGCTAAAAACCACCGATACAAGCTCTCGAGAAAGGAACAAAGAGCAATCCCGCGCAAATCCACTTAAGAAACCCGAGCGATCAGAGTGTCGGACACCTAATCCCCGCGCCGCGAGCCCCGGCATTTCCTCGATCTTGGCTGTACCTCGCGCTGCGCGAGGCCGAAAAACTCTCGACCGACACACACAAGTCAACGGGGGAAGGAATCTCCCGGCTGCTTCCGCGATCCGCGAATCGAGCCGCGCTCGGCGCACAATGGCCGCGATCGCGAGCCGATAATTAACAGCTCGCCGGAGAGAGAGAGAGAGAGAGAGAGAGGCGTCCCGCGCCTGGCAATTAAAGCAGAGCGTCCGGCAACGGCATTCCTCGCGAGCTTTTTTTTTGCGGGATATATCTCGGTGTAGCTACGAGTATAGAAAAGGGATCGAGGGGAAATTGAGGCGATGGTTTAATGGCTCGTTTCGTTCGGACTTTGTAATGCGAGGTGTGCTGATCGATGTCTTTATTTACAGTTGTTTTTCAGGCTGGAAAAGCTTTGTGTTCTTTTCCGTTCGAGATACGCAAGCTTTATGATAGTAACTGCATGCAGACGTTGAGTTAAGATCCTTAAATTAAGAATGTAAATTTAATTGGCTAGAAGAAGTTTTGACTTTTATATTTCAGTTTTTTATTCTTCATTATTTCTTTACTACTATTTCGCCGTCACCCAGTGCCGGAGTATTTTAAATTATAAGGCATAACGCCGAGGGAACGGACCCGAACTCTCTTCCTGGATACTAAAAATAAAATAAAAGCCTTTTACTTCGGAGCCTTGAGACCGAGAGAACACGGGCCTTCTTCCTCAATACAAAAGCTTGTATATCTCGGCGTCGGGCATCCGTTCGAAATATTCATCTCCGTAACTCATCCCGAAAATCATCGAAATCGATCTTCGCTTTCTAAACGGCCCCCGAACGAGGAATTAATTTCGCCGAGCTATAAAAAGCGTCCGAAATGCCTAACCGAGGATTACACGCTTCCGCGAGAGAGGCGCCGGGGAGCTTTCGTGCGAGATTCGCGAGATTAAAAGTGAAAGGGAGCCCGCTTCTTCTTCTTCTTCTTCTTCTTCTTCTTCTTCTTCTTCTTCTGGTATTGCTTTTTTCAAGGATGATTCCCCGCGCCGGTTTTTTGTGTCCCTCGCCGGTAGCGATTGTTGGGCGGCTTTTAATTTGCGGAGAGGTTTCGAGCCTGACTCTCTCCGCACGCGATAGACTGGAGCGCGAGATAAGGGAAGGAGGAAAACTTCCTATTTTGCTACCGGAGAGGCGCGTTAGCTTTGTTTACGAAGCGTGTCAAAGCTGTCTCGGCCTCGTCTTCCGCGGTACTTTGCGGCTGTGAAATTTCGAGGTGAAAATGGGGGGTAAGAGTTTAGAAAGCGAGCCGCAGCATAAAAACTTGCGCGAAAGGTTATACTTTTTTTAGGGAAGTGCATACAAGAGAGCGGTCGAAAATGCGGCGGAGTATCACTTGAAAAATGAAGAAAGCGAGACGCGCTCATCGTTGCCGGAAAGAAAAAATATGCGGAAAATTAAAATTCTCGGATAATGATGACGTGAGTTGAGAGACAGTAGTTTCTGCCTGTTGCGCAAATTTCTGTCGGGAATTATCAGATGCATCAAAATGAAGCATCTTAAATTTCGCGTTTCGTAACGCTTTTTGCATTTGCATATGTTCGTGGAAGACGCGTCTCCCGAGTTTCTAATTTAATTGTGAGCATTTCACCGCGAGTTTAAAACTTCTAATTTTGATGTTTAAACGTTCTGCGTTATTTATGTCACACTTGTTTTACTTCGTGCACATGACTTCGAATGGCTAGTAAATGATAGTCGTTAGTTCCGCTTAAAAAATCACACAGTGCAAGTATATATTGCATAAAAGTTACACGGATTCTCCTCGTATAACGTTTTCAATCCCATAAGTAATCGAAGCAATGTACTGAT
Source organism: Ormyrus pomaceus (assembly GCA_900474385.1). Classification (NCBI taxonomy): domain Eukaryota; kingdom Metazoa; phylum Arthropoda; class Insecta; order Hymenoptera; family Ormyridae; genus Ormyrus; species Ormyrus pomaceus. The sequence continues at coordinate 22,169 of UCOM01000895.1, forward strand.
TGCAAAACAAATTTCTTAATAGCCAACAAATTAATCAACACCGCGATCTGATTATCACCGCATTGTATAACGGGGAGAAATTCCCTATAGTAAAAGCGACTATAAAAAGTTGCCAAACTACGTAGAAAATTTTACCGGAAAATATAAAAAAAAAATTTCGTTAAATTTTACGAAAAGCACAGTAAAATTTCGGCTAAAAACAAATTTTTGCGAAAATCCCAGTATAAATTAAACCAGCTACCAATCGCACCTCACCTCCCTCGACCTGCATCCAGCAGCTTATCATCAGATTACCGCGTCGACGTCCTCGCTCAAGTCGGCGGAGCTCTCACGGCCGCGATCGCGTCGGCGAGGGTCCGCGGGGCTTGAGCATAAAGAGCCTAATGAAGACGCGGGGGTGGCGCTCTCGCCCCCGGGACTTGAATTACCGGCGCGAAAGAGGATCCCGTCCGACGCCTTGTAGCGCAGCCTTTTGACTGTCTTGTTGGGCGATTTGACGCGCTAATGAGCCGCGTGCCGCGGGCGTTTTATTGCTCGAGGGTTGAATGTTTAGTGGAGGCTCTTGCGTATAAAATCCCCTCAAGTTTTCGCGACGCGTATTTATAAATAAATTTACAAATTCGGTAAATTGATTTTTGAAAAACTGTCGGAACGGCATGCTTGGGGCACTTACTACAGTCGGGGTCAAGAGTTACGTAAACGTTTCAAAAGCTAAACAAAATCAAACTCCCCTAAAAATCGTGCGTTACCCAATACAGCGGGTTCGTAAAAAGGAAAACGTGCTTTCAGCAATGAAATTTTTTAAAAATCGCCTCTAAGTGTGCACATCGTTCGAACGAGGTCACGCTCTTTACGGCGCACCGAATATATATCGAGAAAGGTGAAAGAGCATTTGAAAGTACGACGATAAACGCGAGTTTATCGCAAATAAATTATCGCGTAACCAGAGCTGCGAACCGAAGAATTCACCTCTTAAATTTCGATTCGAACAACCGAGCATTCCCGCATTCCCCCCGCATTCCAAGCGAAAAAGAGACACTCTAACCTAATCTGCCTCCTAATTATTCATCTCTCGTTTATCGCGACGGTCGTTATACGCACTCCTCCAAGCGTCCAATTTCAATCCTAAAACACATCGCGAGCCCGGCAATCCCAGCCGCGTCTCTCGTCGAGGCCGACATCATCATTCCGCTCCTCCAGGGCCCGAAGCCTGCAACGTCGAGTCCAAAGCCACGAGATCGGATCTCTCCCCGGTATGGAAATAAAGGCGGACGCGTATGACCTGATATACATAGAGAGCTGCAGGAGAGAAAGTACACATGTACACGCCCGCCCACGCGGCCGAGTCGTGCAGTGAGTGAGAGAGAGAGAGAGAGAGAGCCGGCAGGAGGAAGAGGTCACGAGCGGCCGCGAGTCTCGCGACGTCGGGCGCACATAGTTGGAGGTTAGTTCGGTAATGAGATGTTCGGCGTTAGTTACAGGGCTCGCGCCGCTTATTACCCCGCTCTTACGTGTCTTATCGCCGCGGTGCTCGTTATTAATTGTGTGCTTAGCCGTCGGTAGGAGGATCCTTCGGGGATTGAAGAGGCGATTTCGGGCTCTCGTTAAGTTGCGGGGATTTCGGATGGGAAACGTTGCTTGTTTTGCTTACGATCTTTTGGAAGGATTTTCAGGTTGGGGCTTGTTTTTTTTATTAATTACTGAATTTTATAAGTCAATGCTAATTAGGTTAGCACGAGAATATTTTAAATTTATAAAAATATTTAAAATATCATTTGATGCGGAGAATGCATTAAACTACTTCGCTCATAAAACACATTCTCCGTTATATGTTAATCGTAAAACTTTCTACAATAACACTTTCCAGATTCAATTTTTCAAATTGATTTTTCGTCCCGACATCAATTTTTTTTTTGCTCGGTAAAATTATGCATTTGTAGAATTAATCATACATGCTGACGTAATTCGTCTTGCGTCAACTGGAAGCTACATCGCTTTTAAAGTTATCAAATATGGAATTGCAATGAAAGACTGAAACTATTTAATAACGAATAAAAATAATACGAATACAAATTTCCTGGTGACGTAAATGTAACAGTTTTTACCACTCAAAATAAAATCAACGGCTAAAACTCTCAAACTACCATTAAGTTATCATTATTGATGCTTCAACATCGATGCTGCAACAATCTTTTCAAATATCTCCGTCGCAATAAAACTACTTCCTCATTAGCAAGAGGCTAATTACACTCGCTCTTCCTTGCTCTCGCACTCGGCTTAATCAGCGAATATCAAACCTCGTCCACTTCATCCTCAAAGTACCCACCGTGACTCACTCGGCCGCTCGGCAACTCGCACTTACGCGGCAGCCTCTCTGCCCGTGCGACGTCGCGAAAAAATTGCGCAACGACTCGCGCGGCGACAGAAAAAATTCGCGCTAATAATCGTCGCCGGGCTTAATGAGCCGCGCGCCTCTCCCTCTAATCCGCCGATGCCGTCGTTAATATATACGCGCTTGATGCGCCGAGGGAAGAGAGCAGCCCCCCCGCCTCTGGACATGCGGGGTCTCCTCTTTTTCTTTTTGCTCGTTGCGCTAATTGTGGATGGGTATGGGGGCTCGAGCGGTATTCGAGCAAGTAGTTGGAGAGGAGTTTAGAAGTACTTTGATAAGATAGACGGCAATTTTTGCGGGGGGAAGAAGAGGTTCGGGTAAGAGTCGTTGGCATTCTTGCCAATTATGTAAATGGTTTAAAATGCGGTAATTATGATGTAGTGATATTAGTAGCGAGTGTCTTGTAAACTGCGCGATCTCGGGTCTTAAGGGATATAAACTGGATTACCGCTTGGGTTTGACGTCAAAACTAGTTTTGCGACAAATAACGATTTAATATCGACTTTCGGAAGAGTCGCAAAGTAAGTAATCCTATCAGATAGTATATACCTTATTTAATATTTTTAAAACGTTGCAATTCAAAGACCAATAATAATTTGCTCCTATATAATTGTTTGCTTTTCTATTTACGGTAATTTGAGTAGCCTTGCAATTGGCAGCAATTAATTAAAACAGTTCAATGTTACTGTTTTTTGCAGGAAGCATTCAGTTTTCCGCTTCAATTTTAATGCCACTTTTTTCCGGTAATATATTTGCAACAATTACTTCAACCTTGAATAATTGCATAAAGCTTTAAAACATTTACTTTTACGTAATCCTCCAATTGTTTAAAAAACAAAAACTCGACGAACGACAATCTTCCTCTATGAAAATCTCATTCGCAAACGACAATTACACTCGAACGACAAAACGCAACAACGAACCTAATTGCAACTTGCGCAAAATGCAAAGTCTCCCGCAGCCGATTCCACGCGGCGCAACGCCCAGCAATCAATCGCATCGGAAGTATCGACCGCGAGCATCCGAGAGGAACGCGAATTACCCAATCGATATCTCTCTCTCTCTCTCTCTCTCGCCACCTCTGCACAAGACTCTCTCGGCGATTACCATGAGCAAACACGGAAAATCGGATAATTGCGGCAGTCGACAACGGCGCCATTGTATTGCGCGATCCGGGGAATCCGAGCCCACGCCTCTCTGCGCCGCGCAGGAGAAAGAAAAATCGCGTCGTCGCCCCGCGCAAAGCGAGATTGCGGCGAAATTCCAGTCGACGCGCGCTCGCGAGCTCGCGACGGACGTTCGAGAACGAGAGAGAGAGAGAGAGAGCCTTTCGAAAGCGAGAGCCGCGCGAGTTTTTGAAAGAGCGCGTTTTGGTCTTCGGTGAATGGGGGTACTCTTTTTTCGGAGCTCGGGCGAAAGTGATTGGGAATGAATGAAGGGCTAATTGACGGAGAAGAGACGCGCTTTGATGGGGAACTGTGAAGGTTAGCGAGAAGAGAGTGATTTATCGGAATGCTGATTCGGAGTTGGAGGTAGGTTGGTGGGGAGAATTATAGTACAAAAAGTATGAAAGGTTTTTGCTGATTGGCGTTTCATTTAAAATAAATGATGTAGCATTCAATATAATTTTTCTAATATATAAACTCGGCGTTCATAATAATGAACAAGCTTTAATATCCAAAACATTTTCTTGGAATCCATCGCATTGGCTTTCATTGAAGCAGAGTTCAATATCGAATTACAAATAAATATGTACATTCGTTATACATGCACATACAATTTAGCCTATAAGGTTTCGGTCGGACAAATTAATTCAGAAGACCCGCACGAACCTGCCTAAATCACAAAAATTAAGCATATTCCTTTCTTAAAAAATTCATTGCGCCACATCACCTCGATATATAACCCCTATTGTAATTAGATCCATTTAAACGCCGATCGAATATACTCCCGAACCTCCGCTCGACCTAACCAAAGCCCGACATTCCAAGCTCCACCTGCAGTCCCCCTTTAAGCGAGCATATAATATCGGCCTCGGCGCTCTCAAAGTTCAAGACTCGATCGAGGCTCTCTCTCTCGAGCGATGCACACGTCGGCAGCCGCGACTCATTGTCCGCTGTCATATAATGAGAAGCTAGAATTTGCCTTCGGTGCACCTGAACCGCGCCATTGTTGCCTCGCCCGAGGGGCGTTTTCGCGGCGCTTTAATTAAGATTCGGCCTGCCGATATAGCCGAGGGTTATATTACATTTTGGGCTGTGGGCTTGGTTTGACGGGGATTAATGAGGCGTTAATTTAATCTAGATGGAAGGTGGATATTGCTGCGGTGGCGGATCCGGTAAACTGTGGAAAACAAATTGGTCTGTTCACCTAAGAAAGAGGTGTGCTCGAGTAAAATTCTAAAATCTCGGTAAGCAGCCCCAATTCGCTTTCCCACAAGCCGTCAATCTCCAAAAGCTCCACTTCCCGGCTCGAGAACCGGCCGAAAGGCGCGGGGCATGCAGTGAAAGTTTTTTTCGACATCAGCGAGAGAGAGAGAAATTGATAGACTACGGGCCCCCGTCGGAATAAAATGCGGGCGCACGCGATATACAACGCCGCGCCGCTTTCAAATATTCAAGAGGACGCGCGCTCGCGTGCAATTATCGCCGCTCGGACGCGTGTACGTATATACGCGTGCATTGCGCAAAGCGAGCGCGAGTGAAAATGATTTTTCCGACGTAACAGCCGGCCGCCTTGCATGCGGATGGGGCCGGGAATGCTGCGCCTCGAGCGTACGGCTGCAGGCGCTAATATTTTCGATCGCGAGAAGCTAAAGGACATTTTTGTTCCTGGCTCTTTAGCGCATTTTTTCCGTTAGAAAAATGAGACTTCAAATTTTATTTCATAATGTCAATATAACGAATTTTTCACGAAATTGTCATTAAAAACTTGTATTTATAATTCATTCTGTGTCTGTTTCCAGGTGAGTGAAAGGAATACTCGATGACTTTTTGCGTATATCGTCTAATCTCTTTCGTAAGTAAATTGCAATTTTTAACAGCCAATGATTAACATTCTTCTCCTTAAAATTCTATCTTAAAATTTTTGCCAACGCGGCATCATGTCCTGCAAAATGAAAACGGTGACTAGTCTTAAACGTCCAACATATATTACTACATCAGACATCGGCTTATTGCTGGCTTCTCTTAAGATCTCTCGGTATGATGTTCTTTTTAGGCGCGCACGAACAGATGCGACTGATTTATATTCGTTTAATGAAGTCTTGTGACACGTCACGTGCTCATACCGCATTCCATTGTGCGCGCAAACAATCCTTCCGTTGTTAACAGTCTATTATTCATGCAGCAGTCAATTAATTTTTCTTTTTTTTTCCGAACGATTGCGAGATCTTGAATATATTGAATTTTCCGATTTTCCGCCGACGCTCAAAATTTAGGTTTTCAACAGCGTTCGAAATACCTTTTAAATATTCCGTTATACTAATCTTTAAATAAGTTTAATCGAAATATCATTCCAATTGCGGTTTTGATAAAAACCAGGAAGAATTTCGAGCGAAAGTTTTCGAATCCAGACGAAACTAGAGCTCTCGCCAAGAATAATCGAAAGTGCTCGCGTGAAATTATGCTAATGAATCTCCGAAAAAGGCCATCTTTTTGAATTTAAATATAGAATTCTCGAAACCGGTACAGTTCGCGCACAAAGGCATTTAGGCTCGACTACTTTCACACGTCTGGAAAGGCTAAAACCGAAGCACAACAAATATTTCTAAAAAAAAAGTCTTATCGCTCTCTTAATCAGCGGTTGCTGCTCTCGCAAGGTTAGAGACACCATTAAGTTTTTAAAAAATTTGAAACTTGAATTTAGTACTTTAACAAGCTACGACAATCTATGCAAAATACGTGTAATCTAGGCGACAACTGGGTCAGCGCCGACATTCAGAAACGAGCTAATAATTTACAGCGGTAAGAGAAAAATGAGAGAGAACAGAGCGTTTATGGTAATGGCGAATTTCGTTCGAACGTCGCGTGGAAAAGCTTTATTCGAAAGAAAAGTTTCCGCAAAACTCGCGACTTCCTACTATTAAAAGTTAATGATACAACGCGCTTGGAAGGAAGTACTTATTGATAATTGGCCAGAGTTGTCAATTTTTTATTACATTACACAATCACTTAATCATAAAGAGTAGGTTTTTCGAGAGTAGGCAATTCGTATTTTATGTACCTGTCAGCATACTTACGAGTACATTGAACAGACATTTGTTTTATATATTTTGTTCTATATAATATAGATTGTCTTCCCGCATTCCACTGATATCTGCATCATAAAAATGAAAGGAAGTGACATTAAAATCGCGTTTACAAATGTATTAGCCAGCTTACTTTGACTGGATATCAAATAAAAAAGCCGCGCGGCAAAAAAAAAAAAATGAATCATTCGATATCAGTTTATAGAGAGGAAGTCCTTCGAAACGAAATCCCCGACGCTTCGTCAGTCGCGCGACCCAATTCGATCTACTTGCGGGCACACGAGCAAACCGCCTTCCAGCAACGATCCCGCGAAAATTCCAAATCAGGCCTCGCTCTCGCACAAACGTCCGCGTTCCACCGCGAGACAAGACAAAGATAGCCGCTCCGCGGACCGCTGCATCCTTTGTTGCCAGTGTATACGAGAGCTCCGCCGGCTCTTACCCACACGTCTCCGAGCGAAAGACAGGCGGCGCGAAGAAAGAGAAAAGTGGCGCGGGTTCTTCCCGAGCGGACCGACCTCGTTTGGGTCCCGGCCGTTATTACGAGTCAAATAGCCCTTTTTTCGGAGCTGCCCCGCGGAATTGATTGGCTGTAAACTCGGCGTTTAGAGGCTCCGCTCTCCCGCGCGCGCGTTCGCGAGGAAAACGAGGGGTGGAGAGGCGAATTGCCGGGGAAATTGACGGCTGCGCCGAAGGAGCTCTTTTTATGGAGGAAGCCGGCGCGCGCGCGCGCGCGGCGTGTTTGCCGAGCTAATAAAAGGAAGGATGAATGTGCTTAGGAATATAGGAAAGTGAAACGCGCGCGCGGAAGAAAGTTAATAATCGACAGGGGGATAATTGTACGTGCGAGCGGCGAAGAACGTCGTTTTTCAATTTGCTCCGAGAGGCTGTCTATTTTTTTTTTCTTTTTTCGCAGAGCCGCGCAAGAAAAAAGGTGTAAGAAATCGACGTCGCGATAAAGAAAGGACAGCTTTACGATCATTCGACGATATATCGTCAATTACCATTCCGCGCTTACTTTCTATCCAGCGTCCGAAGCAATCGAAGCTAACCAATTTATTCCCTTTTTTTCTCCGAACGCGCAAAAAACCTTTACTCTCTCCTTCCAAAAATCTATTCGCAAAGATATCCTCTTTCGGCGAAGCGTCGAAAGAGAGCCGAAGGCCGCACCGGATTACCTCGCGCGGAGATCCGGAAATGCCTTCGAACGGACTCACTGCCATCAGGTGGGGAAAAACTAGTTCTCGCCGTTTGTCATCTCTCCGTTGCAGCGGCACCGAGTGTAATTGCGACTGCAGGCGCGCTAATTTCAATGTGTGGCTCCCGGAGAGTATACCGTTCGGAGAAACTGTTTCCGTTTCAGTTTTTTTTGTTTTTTTTTTTTGCGTTTCTTTTTTTACGGCCGATTCGACCGGACCGCGGAATGTTACGTTCGAACGCGTCGAGGGAACGCTCGCTGAAAACGAAAATGGCTTTAAGAACTTTGGAAAGGTCGTTTCGAAGTGGAAAACTTTGGTGAATGGGTATTTGAGTTTGCGTTCGAGTTGTAAGTTCGAGAAGTAAAAAGTATTGGAACTTTTTATTTCCATTACAGTGAATTAATTAAAGTATTGGTAAAAAGTACCTTTATAAATTAATGTTGCATTGAAATTTATTTATGCGCTAACAGATGTAAGCATTAAATACGAGAAACGTCCTACTATATCAAGAGCCATTAAAAGATGAAGTAACGCTCGATAACATCATATGTAGGATGCACTCGAAAAATTTAACGAAGCGCGCGTTTAAAAATCAAAAATATAATATTCATTCCACAAGTCGTACGTTAACGGATGGCGATAATTAATTTTCCAGGCCTAAGTAACGGTCGTCGAGAAAATCTTCCGCGGCGGATCTCGTAGTTAATACGATAAATCGAATTAATTTGTACCTCATTATTCATACGTAATGGTACTATCGGTTACGCCGCATCTCGAATAAATTAAAGGAGAGGATGCGGAGAGAAAAAAACGCGACTCCCCGCGTTTATTTCACTCGATGCGAAATCGATGTTCGCGCGTTATTTGCTCGCTGCGCACTTTGCCGGTGTCGCGACGAAGCGCGGCGCGAAAACCAGTTTCCTGGCTAAATTATCTTACTTCCGTTGACGTATTTTATAATCACTTCCCGCTAAGTAACATTTAGTAGCGAATAGCGACGTCTTGGGGAAGTGTTGATAATGCGGTTTAAAGCTCGCGCGGAAATGAGAAAAATTTCTCGACCTGTTTATTCCTGCAACTGAATTACCGATAAATCATCCTGCGTTCAACGCTGCTCAATACAGTTTTCTTTGAAAAAAAAAAGACTAACTCGTCTTAAAATAATTGAAATTATCTAAAAAAAAAAAACAGATCCCTCGGTAAATAATTACCAGTCGGTCTCTGAAAAGGTGTAATTTCTGGTTCAAGAATTTTATTTCAAAACATTGAAATAGAACGCTCCGGCAAGGATATACAATTTAAACGATCACACCGGCAATAATTCATCCTCTCCGAGCAAGCTTTAATCAAACCCGAAGCCCCCCCATTAGCTCAGCCGCATCGAGGCTCAAGTAGCGAATATTGTTTCAGTCGTCGCGACAAGGATCTCGATGCGCCGCTGCCGATATATAAACTCGAAGAGGCACCTTCACAGCGACGGCCGTCGTCGTCGGGCGCAAAAGTAGTCTGCGCGCTTATTTGCTCGGCGAGCATCCGAGAGCGATCGCGCGCCTGGCTCGCTCTCATTCCACTTTTCCGCGCGCTTAACGGAATCCCCGGCTATTAAAATAATAAAACGCTCGAGCGGATCGCCTCGGCGCGTGTACAAACCGGCCCCCGTGTGTACGTCCGTCGTACGGTTTTTCGAGAGCGCGCGCGAACCTGCGAAAATGCGCGAGCGACGACGACGACGACGACGAGGTGTATTAAAGGGAATTCGGAGTGCCGGAGATTTTAGCGCTGCCGCGAGTTTTTAAGATTAATGCGCCGGATAAGCCAGTTTTGCTTGCGGGGAATTGGGGGGAGAGATTGGGGGCACCGAAAAATTTGGTTTTATTTGCATAATAATTGAAATTTAAGCTGATGCTCGTTTTTATGGGTTAATGAAATATTTTTGTTGTGGTAGATTCTTGGGGCAATTGAAAGCTTGTTTAGGATTTTCGGAGTAAAGTTAGAAAGTAATGATTTATATATACATAGAGGATTTTAAACTCTTTTAAAAAAAAAAATTATATTAAATACTTTTATTATTTGAATGTAAAGACATTATTGTGAACAAAACAGTCTATTTAGTGACATTTTTTAGAAAAGGTTATGTAATTAGTTAAAAAAAAAAACGAGAATCGAAAAAAATGTCTCTTAGAATAGAGCAACAATCAGCGCGAAAATTTCAACGATTCCCAGTCAAAAATCATACTCTCATAACACTATCCAAATACCAAAGCACGCCTCTCTGAAATCTGAAAAAAAAATATCCAATAACCACTTCCCGCCGACGCCAGAGAGGAAGAACCGTTATCGAAATCGGTGTCAAGCACATGGCACTTGCTCGTCAATCGGCCATTGTCGTCGCGTCATGATCACGACTTCGGCGATGATGACAGTGTCGCCTAATCCGAGCGGAAAGCCGCGATGATGACGGGCCTTTACCTCGCGATCGCCGTTTTTCGGCGCGCAATTTGCGCCGCAATTTCGCGAAAATTACGGGTCTGCGGAGTCGATTTTCTGCACTGCTTTGCTCGGAGTTCATTGATGCCGGCTGATTGTGAAGTGACAATGTAAATTGATTTCTAAGCTTTATTCGAGGGGAATTTAATAACTGTGGTTTTGGATTGGGTGCAATCTTATCTTTAGAGTAGCAGCTTTGATATATACTCTTCTTATAAATTATCTTTTAGAATCGAAGCTGCTTGCGGTAATTATCGTAAAAGGTAGCAACGGGATTTCGATTTCGATATGTTTAACCACCGGCCAACGGTTAAATTACATTTATACTCGAAAATTTTAAAGCGATTTTCCTTTTGGCGTTCGCTCTAAAATTGGCCAATTTTCATTGAAATTTAATTCAAAAAGCCCTGTTTCAATCATTACACAGCTTGCGCTGCAACCGAATCAAAGTACCAATAGAAAATCCTCCCGATAACCATTACATATACCACCGGGCAGAAAACAATAACCGCTCCCCACACCGTATCATCAGCTCCGCGGCATTAAAACAAAACCTCCCGGCTCTCCGTTTCATCACCTCTCTCTTTCTATCGGCATCCCTCGGAATTCCAGCTCTCACGCAGGCTCTAATAAACCTCTTAACCGGCGGATAAGCGCTCGGCGATCAATGAATGCATAAATCAGCGCCGGATAAACTCGGAATAAATTACCCGGCCGATATCGGCGGGATCGGCGGCTCGTCGCTCGGAAAATCCTAGGCAAAAAGCCGGCCACCTCGCCGCGATATAAATCGATCTCCGCAGCGCGAGCCGGGGCCCGAGTAAACATCCCCGGTGCGCGCGCGATTTATTATCGAGGAGCCGCATCGTCGCCGCCTCGGGACAAGACAATCACGCCGGGAATCCGAGCGTAAGTCCTGCGTATTTATACGCGTGTGTGTGTGTGTGTGCCTAAGAATCGGCGGAAGGCTCGCGCGCGCGCGCGGGGGGCTTTATCGCCGCGAGGATGGAATGGCAGCTGCCGCTGCCTGCTGCAACCCCCTGTGTGTTTCGAGCGGCTTGTCGAGCGAGGCTTCTCTTTTGTTTTTCTGCTTTTGCGTGCTGCCTTTTTGAAGGAGACAGCGAGAAACTAATTTCTGAGAAGACGGAGAGGCGGCGGTTGAGGGTAAGGGCAAATTGTGGACGAGATGAGAAAATTTATTTTGCAAGCAATACACACTCTCGTATCATGTTTTATTACATAAATTTATAATAAGAATACTTACAATTAGAAATTAAAAACAGACTTTTTAATCAAAAGAAGCAAAAAGACGAAAGCATCTTCCCCCTCGGACTCCCCCCAGAATTTCCGAAACCGCCACTCATACCTCCTTGCCCGAAAAAGCGACGAGCAGTTATACAAATTAAGAATTTTCTCAGTTAGCAGCCTGCACAATTTAGCTTTCGCAACTTAGCTTCGCCGGTCGCTCAGTCCAGCTCTGCCTCTCGCGTTGCGCCGCGCCGCCAGTTTTGTTTCTATATATATTTTCGAGAGAATTTATGTGTGCCTTGTGCCCGCGCGCGCGGCTTCTCTCTCTCTCTCTGCCGAGCCCCGTCGCGACTTAATTGCGGCAATTATTCAATTTACTGCGCAGACGACCGGTCTCTCTCTCTCTGCCGCCGCCGTGCGCGCGCGGAGAGACCACGAAAGGTCAGTCGCGAGTACGATCCTTTACGATCTTGATATCGGACGGGACGGAGAAGTGCGCTTTTCAGCTTTTCGCGCTTGAGAGGCTGGCAATTACAGTTTGATACTGCCGATTGCGTAATGTGTGTATAGTTTTGGAACATGTGCCGAGGAATTCGCTGATAATTTGTATTTTACGTAATTTCACGGCTGTATTAAATTTTGCAGATTTGAACGTTAAGCGAACGATAAAAATTTACAGCCGTTCCATTTTTGCGCGATAATTTCAGATATACAACCTCTTAATTAAATTAGCGCTGATTAAGATCACTCGATAAGGAAATTATACGATATTGCCTCAAAAAACGCGGAAGTCCAAGCCTTCGAATTATGGATATATATACCTTTCCTCGAAGCGTCTAAAACCCGCTACTGGTTTTATCCCTAAACAACAACACATTTGCATGCGAACCCGCCACACAATATACTCGCGGCCTTAGAAAGGCGCGTAGCGTCGTGAGAGTCGGCAAGGACACAGTCGCTCGCTGGAAGAAAAAAAACCACCGAGCAACGCGTTCCGCGAAGCTCTAAAAAGCTACTTGTCGTGGGAAGCCGATTTATCATGAGAAACCAATTGGACAAAGATGCTAGGCGACTTATCCGCAATATTGCTAACGCAGAGACGGAAGCGAACTTCGGAGCGAGCGCCTTGAACCCTTCTTCTCCCCGCGGCGCTGAAAGGCTCCCGGGTAATTGCGGCAATTGTCCGTGCGCCGTCGTCGCGCGCGACCGAGGATAGGAGCGCCGCCGCGGGGAGAGGGGCAGAGAAATGTAATGAACGCCGCCGCCGCGGGGAAGAGGGAAAACGCGGTAGCACGCGACGCCTTTTATTGCCCCGGGAATGTAGTTTGGGTATTGTTCGAGAAACGGTATACCGATGCTTCGCGGCTCTCGCGGCGAGAGGTGTGAGACGGGAGAGGTCGAGTTAGTTTCTGCGTCGCGTTTCGAATTTGAAATTTATAGTTTTATACGGGGGGATTCGCGCTCTCGAAAACGAATTGAGGGCTTTACGAGAGATAAATATTTCATTTTGCTCTTCTCACTTTTTTTTGTAATCCGATGTGATATAATATATTTGTAACTGTATTTTTTGTATCGATTTGAAATTCTAAGCGTCGGAAACCGCGTAAATAATTTATTTTACAACATCGCTTGAACGTTACGGCATGTTTTACTGCTTGTCTACATATTATAATTTATAAAGGCAAAACAGTAATTACCATCGTTATTAATTAAATTCTTTTAATCATATTCCAGGGTAATAAAATCAAGAGTTTAATAGCTTCCAATAATCTCACTTTCTATCAATAATAAATTAAAACTTGTCACTTTGCGACCCCGAACAAGCAAGACCATTTTCAACCTGCGCACACCCAGCTATATAACTCCAATTACAACTTCATCAACGAGACCCATACTGCATTGCGATACTTCGCATCTAAATTAACGAATCAAGCGTCAAAGTGACCTCTCTCTCTCTCTCATCAGTCCAGAGGCCCATAAATACAAACCTGCTCCGCAGTCGCGCGACGACGCCGACCCAACAAACGCGGCGCGCGCACAAAGGGCGCTCGTCCCGCCGCTCGAAGAGAATCCCCGACAATCAGCATAACGCACCTCCGGCCGTCGGGCTCGCTCCGCGGCGATGACACTCCCGCGGCTTTTTCTCCTCCCCCCTCCTCCCGGCAGGCTCATTGCCGTGGGAACGGAGTCGGGCCCTCTTCGGCGCGCGCGCGCGGGGCTCGATTACACCTTTTGCGCGGCGAGTTACGCAATGAGAAGCGCCAAGTGCAAAGCTGAGTCGGAATGTCAGGCTGCTCTTTGTTTGGGGCTCTCCCGCGGGAATGTTTTTCATCGTCGCGAAGAGAGGGGGGGGGGGGGGGAGGGCAATATTTGCGTATCGTTGGGAGAAATTATTATCGGGCTGCGGGCTCGGGATTTAATTGCTCGAATTGTAAATCAAGTATCAGGTTTAATTGCTTTACATTAGGTGGAACTGAATGTTTATTATAATGGCGAGTTATTAAAACATCTTATGTTTAATGAATGCGTTGAGTATATCTTCGTAACATTGGGAATCTAAGAGCGCTCGTTGCACTCCGACGGACGGAAATTGCTAATGAATTTTTTAATTGTGATATATACTTACTCGCGTATCTTATCAATCAAAAGCTTTATGTTCGAAGTAAAAGTTTCGATGTTTACCCCCACGTAAGATCTGACGTTTATTTTTTAATAAATTTTAATTTACAGCTCATTGTGTTTTACGTACCTTTAAATTGTTATTTATCGATATTTCGTGTATCTTAGAATTGTATACACTTTCTTGTAGTTTATTAACGTCGCACTTTCAAAGTTGGAGTTCCACCTGACGTCGAAGCCTTCAGTGTTAAAATGTCTATCGATTGAAACCCTTTGAATTCACCCTATCGAGACCTTCACGAAAAATGCACCGTCCCTCTGAATCACAAGAAGAAAAGTCAATTTGCGATTAAAAAGGCAACGTATTCTTGCCAAGGTCGGGAAATTAAATTTTCATTTCGTGAAAGTAGTAATTTAAAAATATCTTTATCATAATATCGTGTAAAATAAAATCTCTTAAAATTAGAAAAACACACGAATAGCCATCCTGCGCAGGATCCCGATCTCCCCTCCCTCTCCCCCCGCACAGCCATACCACCCGCGGTTCCAAAATCTTCCGCCGCCGACGCCGAGTTTCGAAAAAAAAATGCGCTCACATCGAGGAATGCAGCCGGGGAATGCGGCGGCGGCGGCGGCGGCGAGACTCGAGTGTCGGGAGACTCGGTTCGTCTTGCTCGACAGCGATTCCCTACTCCTTTTATACTCCGGCCTTTGATGAATCCGATTTCAGGGGGAGCCGCCGCGCGCCGGTCGATCGCCTTCATTGGGCTCCTGCCTGCGCGTGGGTGTTGCTCTGCTGTTGTTGTCGCGTCGTTCCGAAGCAGTTCGCCGGAGTGTTATAATGTTGGTGCTGTTTCGCGTGGGCCTTTTGGTGTTTGGGGAAATCGTTTACACTTTTGAGCTTTGAGTAATGTAAGTAAAAGGATTTAAGTATTAATAAATTCGCGCGACGATGTTTGATATATTTACTAGAAGTGCTGTGAATGAACTCTCCTCTAAAAATATCGCTTTCAATTTCTGGTTTATAGAAAAACGAAATATATCCTGCATAAATATATTTCATAAAGAATATTAGCAATTTACCAAGTGGATGTTTACCAAGCCAAGATCATTTATATTGTCAGCAACCGCGCAAAGCAGTCCCATTGATAAATCAGCCGCTTACTCCACAGTCCACCGCGTCTAAATCCTTCCTCGGCATATTTTTCCTTCTGCAAATTTAGATTTATAGCTCGACTCTTTCTAATTGCAGCGCAGAACGGAAACTCGATTTTCGAGCCCGACAGATAAATTAGCGAAAAAATGGAAGAAGACCACGTATATGTCTATCCCTCGTGGGAATCAATTCGCCGCGATGTCCGTGCACCTCGCACGTTATCGTAAATTAAGAAAGGCAATATCGAGTTCAATTTTCCGTTTGGCGAATCGGCGCGCGCGCGCGCGGCTGACTACAAGCGCATCAATCTCTCGCCGCGGTTTTATATCTCGTCCGGGATTACGAGTTTCGAGCTCCGCGAGAGAGGCTCGCCCTTGATTTATTAAGTTGTAAAGCAGGCAGACACGTCGGTAATATAATAATCAGCGGCCTGGACGAGATCTTGGCGAGAGATGCACACCGCGCGCGTTGTTCCCCGCGGCAGGTTATTTGTGCCGGGGCTTTTCGATTATTTACTTAATAAAAAGCTATCGAGGGAGAAACCTGTTTCTCTTTTTTTTCATCATTTTATTGCGAGCTTAATTTAATGAAGCAAGCTGCGGATAAGCTGCTGCTTTGTATCGCTAAATTGTAGGCTTGGTTTTAGCGTTTCTGGATTGCAGGGATAAATCGAAACTTTCTTGACAAAATGGTATGCAATTTTTTTTCTTCTGACATTCAATCATTTTTGCACAGCACAAATAAAAATAAAATATTTTATTTCACGAAGATTCAAC
Organism: Ormyrus pomaceus; assembly: GCA_900474385.1. NCBI lineage: Eukaryota > Metazoa > Arthropoda > Insecta > Hymenoptera > Ormyridae > Ormyrus > Ormyrus pomaceus. Next base: position 38,295 of record UCOM01000895.1, read on the forward strand.
AAAATATTTCGCTCAATAAGTTTCTTCGATGCAAATTGGCACGTTGACAACATCGTCTCAATAAACGAACTCAATATCAATTAAGACATAAACCAGCTCGACCATTCGACTAATTCATTGCCACCCGAAGCAGTAAACTGTCTCCAGCAATTAATCAGCGCCAAAACGAAAAAAACTCCCGATGCAAAGCAGCCCCTTTTACGAGCGAAAACGAGAACGGAAAGCATAAATAAAACAAATTCCTATGCATCTCTTAGAAAAAGAGCGCTAGAAACGGCAGTCGCGAGGCGACGGCGCGCCAACATCTGCGCGAGTGAGAACCGCGTCGGGGGGGAACAAAGCTCTCGGGAGAGAGAGGCAAAAAGCGGGAAAAATCGGCGCGCGGCGCGTGCATAAAGTCGCAATTTATTCCTACGCGCGGATTTTCTTCCCCCGTTTTTAATGGCCGTTTCCCTCCCGTCCCCTCTCTCCTGCTCCCAGCGTTCAAGGCTAAAGTGTGTGCGCACACGACACGGCGAGAGGCCGCGCGAGGCGGCAAGAACGGGTTCTTTGTTCGAAAAACTACGCGGCGCGCGGCGAAAACTGCACGAGGAGAACCGGTGAGATGGCGGCGCTGCCGAAACTCGGCCGAGCGGAGCTTGCGGAGTCGGAGTTGGTGTGTTCTGTTCTGTTTGGGGATTTGGAGAGTTCGTCGAAGAGTCGGGAAAAGTTTATTTTCCTCTTTTGTTGAGTAATTTGCGTTCGTTCTGCCTTGGGAGCTTCTTAAGGCATTTGTTTTCAATTTTTAATTGGCAGCGGAGATTATACGAGGAAGATTAACAATATGGAGCGTAATTTGCAATTGAATGTAAGTAAAAGCGCGAGTTCTAAGCCCCGCCTTTAATGAATCTAATTGGCAAGTGCAAAAGAAGCATTCAGCGCAGCAGAAGAGCGTTGTTCGCGCACTTGGCTTTAAAAACCGCATAAATTTCACGATAAACAGAGGCAGGAATTCATAATATGCGAAGCTGCTTTCAAAATTACACTGAAATTGAGAGTATCTTCCGCAGGGGCCGCCTCGCGAGCGAAACCCTTATTGCTCTCTCTCTCTCTCGCAAAGAAATTGCCGACGGGGCTCGGCTGCAGTTATACTTTTATTGTGAGTCGCCGGCAAAAAAATCTAAATGGATACCTGTAATTACCGTGATTGATGCATATTTAATGAGTCTAAGGTTGCGCTGAGAAAACACGCGCAGCTCGCCGCGGCGTGCCGTTTAGCCGCGAAAAAATTTTCAGGTTTTTGCGGCGCGTTTAAAAGTCCTTTTAAAACCTAATGATTTCATTAATAAACAGTTATTACAATAATCTATACTTGTTTATTTGCATCTGTTAATATCCTGACGTAACTTCCGCGTAGTGCATAATTTTTTTGTATACAAAACTTTATTTAAAGCTTAATTAAATCTTTAATGTAATCTCTCGCAATTTATTTGAAAGTACAAGCAAAAATGAAAATTAATTAGAATTAAAAGGATCTCCGATCGAATAAGAGAGAGAGAGAGAGACGCAGCCTCTCGTGGAATTCAAAGAGCCACGCGAACGTCTTAAAGCATCTCTTAATTGGACATGCTAAAATTTCATTACTCATACATACCGTCACGAACTCCGGTCATTAAGCAATAAGAATTTTAAAGCGCGAAGCCAACATTTATTTAAACAAAATACAACCTCGATCAGTTTAATATTCAATATCCATTCCTCGCTAAATACTTTCCACCGCAAACGCACGAATTCGACCTCAAAGCCGGAGAACTTCTCCCGCCTTAAACCGCCAACCTCCTTCGCCGATAAGAGGCGCGTACAATCGTCATACTTCGAGGAAGCTCTTTTTCAGCTCGGAATCCGGGCGTGCGCATTAAAATCGCTCGTTACCATCGGGGGCCATTCCTCCGCGCTCACGACGCGCGCGCGCGCACACACACACACACACGTATCGACGCTAACGGGCCAATAAGATCACGAGCGGTCGATCGGCCAGAATTTCGATCGCGGTCAACGAACCGGGACTCTCCCGCTCTCACGAAAAGAACACCTGAAAAGCGGCCCCGGTGGAATGCGACTAGATCCCCAAGAGCTTTTGCGATTTTCGCGAAAAATCGGACCGATTAAGCGGCTGATTGATTTGACGGCTGGATAAAGGACGCTGTTTCGGAGGGGGAGAGTTGAATGGGCTGTGATGAGGCGACGTTGATAGTTTTTTTCATTTTTTTAGATGACGCTGTAAGAAAAGATCGGAATGTCGGGTGGGTGAATCTTTACGAGAAAATTCTGAGTGTTTACTTTGTGTCGATAATAAGCAATTAACTTTCAAACATTCCTTGGGTTTCAAAAATATTTATTCTTGTTTAATGGTATGCAGGCTTTTAGATCGAAAGCCAGTAAAATATTTTTAGCTTTGTCGTAAATAATGCGTTGTAAATAATGCGCTGCGTCATATTGAAATCCATAAAATTACTATATAAAATAGCTTATCTATAGCTAACAGCTAAACTAAAATAAAGATAATATTATGTTAAAAACACTGTGTAATATTTTTTTGAGTAGTTCTGAAAAATATATTCACTAAGAAAACTTTGGTGGGATCAACAAAAGTAGTAATTACTCCTAAACTCAAAAAATATTTCCAATTTAATAATTTTTTAAAGTCTCTCAACACTCCCCGAGCAAAAGCACGCGACCTTTAACTGTAAAGAAAGAAGCTCGAACCAAGGAATGCCGCAAGTGGATCTCGTCGCGGGGCGAGAAACCTCGGAAAACGAAGGCAAAGGTCTACGACCAGCTACCGGAGGAGCGCTCTCTCTCTCTCTCTCTCTCTCTCTCTCTCGCACTTAGTTGTCGCGGCTCTGAAAGCACAGGCATAATGGAGGCGCGAGAGATGCTTTACCGCGCCCAAAGTATTCTTCGAACGTCGTACACTTCGCCGCGGCTGACTAAGGCGTTTATGTCAGCTGGGGAACTATATAAGTCACCGATGCTCCGACTCGCGCGGCATGAATGCGATGGGTGTTGCTGCGGTGACCTTTTCTCGACAATGACGATTCTTTCGCGGCTCGGGGAGTATTTTTATGACCGACGGAGAGGCTCGGACGCTCGTTGAACGAGTTGTAAAGAGTCGGAGAGAAGAATGTTTTGAATTGGCGTTGAATGTAGTTATTGACGAGAGTTCTTAAGGTAGAAAAGTTATTACGAATTGGTTACACTTTTTTTTATTAGACTTTGTAATTAGGATAAATAAATTGTATCTTGTATTGTATTTTAATAATTGATTTTCCTTTTTGTTACAGTTATTTGAAAACTGAAAATTGACATAACTAGAAGTCAACAACCAGATAAAGATCAATTTCTGAGGCAAGAAACTGTTGGTAAGCAAAAATATCTTGATTCTATACATATTTATGTAAATGGTTAAATTTAACGTAATTAAAAAAGTATGCTCTAATAAAATTGTAAAGCAACATCGTGAAGATCCCTCGATTCGATAAGTAGTTGTACTATCGAAACATTCCTGTAATTCTTATTAATTTTAATATTAAATTTCGCTCTTCTTACATTTCGTTTCTATCATTACCGTCCATTATCGTTCTGAACACGCACGTACACTTGCACAATTCCAGAAACGCACTTGTAATTATATTTAATTTAACTTAAATATTGAGAAACCGTCGTCAGAGTTATTTACAAATTCATTAAATTATTTAAATTTGTGTGATACAATAATTTTTATTATTTGTTTCAAATTGTAGTTATTTTGAGCAAATTATAATTCCTTTCTACAGCTTTAGATGCACGAAAAACTTTCAAGCGTTCGAATTCTTTCAAATTATACCAATAATTTCTAAATTATAGTAATAGCTTCGTTTATCATTCGTTGCTCCGAAAAATTTTATTATTACTTTCAATTTCCATGAAATATAAAAATTTCTTTTCCAAACAGTATAACACTGCATTTACATCTAATGCAGAAAATTTCCAATGCGAAAAACCTTACATAAGAATCAATAAATCAACAGCAAAGAAAACCTCCGACTAACTAATCTCTTCCCCGCACTGAATCGCTCAATCTCAGCGTCGCGGGGCGGCCATTAAAATTCCGAAAACAAAATCCACTTTCCCATATCGCTTAAAAGCGGCTCTAAACCCACTTCTATTATCCGCGAAGGGGGAGCACGATCCGGTATAAAAGTGACAGTGAAATCGCTTTGGCCGCGGCAAAGCAAGGCAGTCCGCTCGATCATCGATCTCTCCCGCGGCGAGAGTCCCGGCCGGCGATCTGCCTTCATTACAAAGCCGCGACGCGGATCAATCGGGAATCCAATGCCGCGGATTACCTTTTACGAGCGAGCCGTAACGTCTCCTTCTCTCCCGGCTGCGGAGGCGCGAGGAGAGGGCGTAACAGCGCGGCTTTACAGCTGGCCGAGGCGAGATGCTCCGCGGCTTTGTTATCGCGGCCGGAGATGCGCGTTTGGTTCTCGATTATCGGAGTGGGTAACGATGCCAGCTACACGTGGGACTGATTGTTTTTGATTTTTTTGCCGCGGTTTTGTAATTCGTTCGGTTTGATGAGGTCGGTGGGCTGGATTTTATTAGAGTTTCATTATTTCCGACTTGGGATTTTTTTTTTTTTTTTTCTGAATGTAAAAAGGGAATGAGTCAGGTTTTTAAGACGGACTGTAATGCTTAATGGCTGTTGAGAATATTTTTTTATCAGCAATGTACAATTTATATAATTTCATTCCCGAGAATATTGATGTGTTATCATCATTTTTATAAAAAAAATTGGAATGTCGAGAAAAAAAAATGTTTAATTAGCCGTTGAATTAATGGAAATCGTAATTAATCGACGGCAGCTTTTCCTAATAAGAAACGTGAGTGATAATGAAAATCTAATGGTTAGGAAATTTAACATGCTTAAAGTAACAGTTTTGAAAATAAATTTAAGAATTTATATAACCACACATGCATATTTGTATGAATTAAACTATTTCTGTTTTTCCAGGCCAAGAGAAAGTCAAAATCGACAAAGTGCACTGTATTGGTGAGTAAATTTCAAACGCGTTCCCCATTTTTTTACGACGTATCCTCGTTGAACCTCATTCTTCGCAACTCCAGAATCCGCTGGTAATCCTATATCCACCGTATATTTGCATCCTTATCAAATAGACCATCGATATAAAAACTGACCCGAAACCTCAGATCCTGCCTATCGTCTTTCTCCTATCCTACGATCGCAGTTTCTACGATAATACAATACGTGCTTATATAAAATCGCGTCAAAAAGCACCTGGCATGTATTTTACGAGCAACGAGGCGTACAAATTAACTTTGGCTTGCGTCATCGTGAAATAATACACTCCCTGCGATTCTTTATACATTCTGACGGTTTATCGCGTACATTTCTTAAAGCTGATTGGTTTTTTTTTTGCTTCAGACGGAATACTAGGTAATACACTTACAAATATCGCGAAATTAGAGAGGACTGTTGCGGGAATCGTTCATTATTGTTACAAGTAAATGGTTTTCTCTACGGATAAATTCAATTACCCGACTATTTACAGAAATTAGAGCACTGGCGATTTATCGTGAGGCAGGAATTACTTTGATTGTCGGTGATTCAATTTATTATGTTTTCATTTCTGCATTGATTTAACAGTTATTCGTTCAATCGCGGTATTAATTCGACCTATTTATTAACCATGTTAAATCGTCGCAATCTGGATCTCTGCGATTTTATCAGAACTGCATTCCGATGCACCGATCGAAGTTCTCCTAAAACACTTACTGTTGCATCCTTTATGCATTTACGACTCGTAACCGTATCAAAATGACTGGCAACTGCTAAGGCCGCTTTAAGTGACTCAATTAAATTTGATATAATCTTCTTCGTACCTGAAAAACACGTTTTTAGTGTTTTCAAGTAACGCTTCGCCGCTTCACCGCTCAACGTACACTGAGAAAAAAAGATTTATCAAAAATTGCTAAAGCCTATTAAAAACTGCTATATTTTCAACGGCATTGACATACTTGCTTCACAAGAATGTTACTACATTTTATTCTAAAATTAAATCGACATTTTACATTATCGGTAATTTTAATAAATCCTTTTTCTCCGCGCGTCTAAAACACATTTTCAATCGTCCTCGAAACCAAACTCACCGACTCGACCTCGGCAAGATCGACCCTCCTCTGCACATAAAAACAAAAACTCCCGCCGGCGGCAATCATCTCTCTCCGTCCAGCGCGGAAGCAGGAACCGAGATTAATTAGAAAGCGAGGACGATCAGGGGGGGAACTTGCATCAGATGTTAGATAATGGCGGTGCGCGCGACGCTCATTATTCATCATCGCGCGGCGGCGGCGGTGGCGGCGGCGGCGGCCGTAACGGAGCCTCGGCTGCGTTTACCGTTCCTGGCCGAGGATCTCGGGCGCATGCCGACGCGTAATTCGGACCGTTTGTCGCCGAGCTGAGGCCGCCGCGAAATTACCTGAGTCTGATGGAGCTTTTAGAGGCGCTGCGCGTCGGGCTTGGAATTAAAATTTAAGTGGACGAGCGGGTTAGCGAAGTACAGTTGAGGGGGGTTTTAACTTGGACTGTCGGCGTGCCTTGGGAGCTTGGGCTTGGAATGGTGGACTGGAACAATGAGAGGAGTGAGATTGAATTTTACTGCGTGTGAAGTTTCGTTATAAGTATTGCATGGAGCGTTATAGATTTAATCGTAAACTAGTAGTTAATTAACAAAATTTCAATGTCATTTTCAGCTAATGTAAATAAATGAAATTACTAAGAAGAATGGAAGTTAATCGTTTTATTTAGAATAAAATGCATGCAACAATTAAATATTGAAGTAATTTTAATATTTGTTGATACGGTCAGTTTGTAAAATAATGAAACAAATAATTTTCATTACATCTCTAACATTCAAACAATAAATTTCCCTGATTCACATTCTCGTAAATAAAAGTGACATTACTACAAAAGATTACGACTTGTTTTATAGCGAGTCCCTTTTTCCCGTACACGAAAACAAAATTTCTTCAAAAGAAAAAAAGCAAAAAAAAAAAAAAATGCATCCATTGATTTTTCAAAGCTACTGGAAAACACTATTATTTCCACATTTTTTCCCCGTCGCAAATAGTCCATAATAATAGTCGACTCGACAAAACGCGCAAGACCGACAAAAAAAAAACAGAAGCCGACGTCGAGCCGCAAAGCGCGCGAAACGCCCCCCCGTAAAAAGTCGATTTCTGCGCCGCGTCGCGGAAAAGAAGCCGACCTTCGCGCTCTCGTATTTCGCGGCGCTCGTTTCGTTCGCGGCGATAATCCGACATTTGCATCGGTCGAAACAAAGCGCAGAAGCGCCTCAATGTCACGAGCCGAGCGCGAGACTGTATATCGCCGGAGGATGATATTTTACGCGGCGCGGCGAGGATCGCTTTGTTTCCGTTAATGGAGCTGAAAGAACGCGGAATTGATTATATACCGGCCTTTTCCGCTTGTGTTCGTTGCGAAGTGCGATAAGGCGCACACTGCGAGTGTTCTGAAACGGTATGTGCAGCTTACCGAGTGGAGTTTGTAATAATTGTTTGAATTGCAAGTTTTAAATATGCGTTTGGAGCAGTATTTCGAGATAGTTTTCGAAGAGAGAAATAAAAATTGCGATTTTGTAAATTAATTACCCGAATGACCCGACGTTTCCAAGGTTTTTTCCAATCTTCTGTTTTGTAAATCACGACGACAACAGTGGTTTTTATGGTCCCATTAATCAACGTTTGTTGACAGTACGCAGTCAAATCAAGATATTAGAACCGCCGTAAACCTGACTTACTTCAAATAGTCAATGGTTTAGTAGACAAAAATGTTTTAGTCGACGCATCGCAATAATACAGTAAATTCAAATTTTTTTATGCATCAATAAATCTAATAAACATTAAAAAAAAAATAATCTCTCAACTACTTTACTCGAATTAAACGTAACCGTTACCTAAATTTAGATAAGAGTTAGGATGACGCCGCATCAAAGTCAGAAGGCACCGGAAGTGTTAAACGATCGCAGCGACGCGAAAATAGCTCGATAGTCTCGACGTCGGAGTAAGGCGTTAATTGCAAGGCATGTCTTACTCGGGCGCAGTTTATGCGCCGGACTAACGTAACAGTAAGCCGAAGATGTTCGAATTGTTCGACACGGTTCTGCGGTATTCAGTGTTTGATTGGAAATAGCGGACTCTGTGTTTAGTCTGCCTTGCAATTGCATTGAATAATCGGTCTACATATTGTTCGTGCGATGAATGGTTTTTTTTTTATTTTACGACATTTGTACTTTACAAAGTTACTTTTCAGGTTGTTTTTCTACTGTTTTAAGTAGTTTTGCTGGGTTCAAAAGGATCTGTGAACATTATTTTTAATTTTGTTTTTTTTTTTTTTTGCTTCAATGAATTAAATGTGTATTTATATTTAAACTAGTAATAACACTTTTTTATCGACTGATTTGCTGAAATACTGCATTAAAGTTTTAAACTACTATTGTTAATGAAAATCTCAAGTAAAATGCATTCTATAAAAATTCTTTTAATCAAATCATAAATCTATTCAAGACTTTACTTCGATGTGTAAGCGTTTATGCAAAAAAACAGAAGTCAAGCCGATCGACGTTACTGAATACTTTTCTTACACCCACAACGATCCACCACAAAGAAAAATTGCTTCCAGTCAAGTCCGAGGAATCCGTTATACATTTGTCATTTTATCGTTACGAACCATCGAAATCGTTCCGAGACTTCTCGTTCAAAAGCCATTAATCCTTGCCTCGAACCAATCAGTTTAAGCCTGATTTTACGACTTCGAAGCCAAAGTGTCCTAAGGCTTCCTCTTTTCAATGGACTTCCGGAGTGTTTTTTCGCGGAAGACCAGCAATCTGACTTTAGTTAATGAATTTCTTTGTAGGAGACTGTTAACTATACGAAGAAGGCACAGCTGATCAGTTTACAGTGCTTTGATTTCTTGAGGGTTTTTTGAAATTAGTTTTAAAAATTAGCTGACATTGAAGTGCATTGTTTTTGTCAGACAAGCGTTTACAATAAGGTGTTTAAATAATTACAACTCTCGTAATATTGGATATTTTTAATTTATTAATATTAGTACTTATTAACTTTATAAGAAGCATTCAAAATATAAGGATTAAAACACTTTTTTTTTTTAATAACGCACAAATTTTCAAACAACTAAACAGAAATTATTTAGAATCAATGATGTTCAACATCGATAACATTCCTAAATGAAGGAATATAATAAATAAATTGTAGCTGGCGGAAATAACAAGATAATTCTCAACCTTAAACTTATAAATACGTAAAATTAACAATATTTATAAAATCACCAACGATTAAAGTAAATAATAAGTCGCCAAATGGTCAGCCGAAGATGCCGAATTGTTCACTTCAAAGTTGTTTATGATGTTGCCGCCATAACCATCCGTACGAATTGCGACGCCGAATGTGACATTCTGTAATGATAAATAAATAAATTGAAACTTCAATTAAAAGATCGTTATATTAATCACGAGATGAAGCAGTGAATATTCATAAATTTTAAGCTATAAAACTTTCACATATATAACGGCTCTACTCTCTTCTATTATTGACATACAATTCGCGGCTTCTACGTAAAGACCAAACTCATCCGTCACATCGTTCCCCACTAACTATACTCAACTCTCCAAAAAACCATCCCTACATATATATCCAGCACTAAATTTCGCCGCACCACCACTTACTCGAACAAAACGAGAAGTCCTTCTCGTAAGGATTGTGCCAGCACATCCTCCTCTTGCACCTCCTGAGCGGCGTTCCGCTGTCCAGCGACCCCCTGGAGCCTCGATCTCTGGTCAGGCCGCCCCTCTGGGACGCGCTGCGGCTCCTGCGGCCGGACTGCGCGTCGTTCTCGCTGCCCAGCTCGACGGTGACCCGAAGCCGCAGCTGACGCGTGGGAAGGACCAGCAGGCCCGACATCAAGCCGCTGGACTCGTTCAGCATCTCCAGGCGCAGAGCTCCCGATGCGTTGTCCGGTTGCATCGAAATTTGCTTTGAATTTTGGCCCGTAAATTTTCACAGGAGAGAACGTAGTCGTTGATTCGGAAGGTAGAATCAAATTGGGACTGGGACGCTCGCGAGTTTCGGGTTTACTGTGAATTCTGTTTGTTTTGATTAGAGTGGGGAATTGTTTGGGGCTGGAAGGTCGATTAGTAGAATAATCTGCTTTTAAGGCCGTTACGTAATATTTATAATTTACAAGCAGTTGACTGGCATATTTATCAGAAAAATTACAAACCTACTGTCATTTCTAAAAATTTTGAGATCCCCAAATTTTTACATACAACCAATTTCTAAAAGAGCGGAAAAGCAGAATTTTCAATCGCCCATCAAACCCGAATAAAAAAATTAACCTCCCAAGCATCATTTACCGTCCCAACGTAAAGCAGCCCCTCTCCAACAGTCGCAGAGCCCGCATTATCAGCAAAGGGGCAGCATTTGGAGCGTCGCGCATAACACTCGTTAACCGTCGGTGCGTACACACTCGCTCTTACAACCGCCGCGCCGTTAAGCGCATTAACGCCGAGGCTGCGCCCGGACGGACATAATGCCGCGGCGGAACGACAAGAGCGCGCGGCGCTCCACTTTGCGCAGATAGCGCGCCCGTTGCGCGCGACTTTACATCCGAGAGCGTACCGATAATTTCGAATGCCCCTTTAATGCGCCGAGGACGGGGTAATGGGGCGAGAGATATGCCTTTGCCGCCGTCGGTGGAATGCGCTCGCTCGGTGCGCGCATTATCGATTTATGAAAATGATCGGCGGGATTTATTGGACTGCGGGTGCCGCGGGGTGCTTTCGAAGCTGAGTGCGCGCTCGAGGACGGAAAGAGTTTGGGCTAAGTGTCGTTTTACTTTTTGCAAACGGGTGTTTATTAAGGTTAACGGACGATTAACGAGAACCGATATTTAGGTGCGCTAATAATTTTTTTTCTATAGATATACTCGTACTTCGCATAAAGCTTTCGTGATGGTTTTCCTTCGTTACGCTATATCCTACTCAAAAAACGCGTCCAAGTGCAAATCTTGTAAAATCATAAAACTATCCCAATAAAACCGTCCAAAACTCCCCGCAGTCATAAAATCCTAAACATTTCGATAAAACCTCTCGGTGTTCCAGTAGCTCCGAACCATCGTGAAACCCATCGAAATTCCAGTCCTAAAACGTGCGATTTGCCGGCTTTTCCGAAAAATTTCGCAAGCCGCGGTTTCGCGAGGCCTAAGCACTCCTTGCCCAATGCCCGCGTATCGGCGGCAATTTCCATCCCGATAATTCGCGCGCACTTACGCTCTGTCATTACGCAGTCGCTCGAGCCGATCGGCCGCGCTAATTTCGGCTTTATTTACGGCGATTCGGCGCGAGAGGAGTCGCGCGCGACGGAGGCGCGGAGAGAGCGGCTGTATAGGGAGGTGGTCGGTGAAAAAAAAAAAGTTGCGACATATTGTTATTTTCTTGCTGTAAACGTTGGGTTATTACGGCTTATCTCGTTATGCGCTTTTGGGTCGTTAAGAAAGATGATTATGTGCTTTGGAACGCCAAGTTTCTAATGTATAATTTTTTGATTACGGAAAACTTTTAAATTGTATACCGTATTAGTTTTGCGATGCTCGTTGACATTTAAGTATCAAGTAGGAAGTATACGAAGTCAATAAAATGGGTAAATTTGGTATTCTAAATTTTATTCGCCTCCCCGCGTCTTTCTTAGAACCCACAAAATCGTATAATTACAATCCAACTTTGAAACTAGAAATCCCAAACAACCCGAAATCTCCTTTCCCTCGAGAAAATCGCTCGACTGCCAAAGTCAGCCCCCCAGTAATTCCCCCCGCTGTCGACGGGGTTCCCCGCACAGCATCTTACGGCCTTGGCCACTTACTCAATCGTCGCTTTTCCTCTTGTGTGCTTTCAGCTGTTCTCGGCGAGAGAGAGAGAGAGAGAGAGAGAGAGAGAGAAAGAGAGAGGAGACGAGGCGACGACGACGACGGCGCTCGGCATGAGGCTATAACGGTGAAGAGGAGCGGCTCTCGCCAGCGAGCGTTGTGTGAGCGATTCCGCGATCCAGGATGTCGACGCAATGCCGGCACTTCGTGCAGAACGCCTGGAAGAAGGAGCTCTGCTCCAACTGCTTCAAGTCGCGGGAGGAGCACGCCGGCGGCCAGGAGCACGTTAAGCCCATCGTCGTAAGGACGGCCAACAGCGTGAGGAAGGTCGCGCACAAGGTCCAGGTGGGTCGTCCTCGTTGTGCGCTACGGAGATGAAGAATCTCCCGGGTTTTAGCGGACTCGTATGTGGGCCACTTGAATTTATGAGTCTCTTTATTGCGGGATCGCCTATTGAAATTTCGTAATTACAAAGCATCTTTGAACGTTGAAATATAATTACACGTGCAAGATAGACTGGCAATTTCAGTGATCGTTTCGCAGTGCCATTAATTTCCAATGCGAGCGATTAAATATAGGTAGTCCACGCACGGAAAATTGAAAAAGAAAACGACATCATATCGCGTCAAACCGCCTCGTGCGCATCGGCATCTAAAATTACCGAACCCAAGCCCCGATCCGCGAGCAATCAATGCCGCGCTTAATCCGCGAGCAATCAATCCTTACTCGATTCGGCCGAGTCACTCTAATCTCCCGCATAATCCCGCGGCGCAATTGCGAGTGAGCTCGCTTTTCCGTGTTTACCCAATAATCGCGATGGCTCTCTCGGCTTCTTCGGCCTCGTCGGGCCTAATAACTCGTACGCGCGATTCGACGCCGAGATTAGGACGGGGGGGAGAGATGGATGGCTGCGGTCGCGAGACGGAGGAGAACTCGCGCCCATGTTCGAGGGCGGAGGGAAAAGTTCGCCGAGATGGACGCGGCGGCTGCGGGCTCCGCATGAGAATTCGTTTCTGGACGATTTCAGCAAGTGGGACAGAGGTTGTTTTGGATAATGTTTACGCGGGTTTAAGGATGACGTTTTGAGAAATTGCATTGTTGGATGTTGCGATTGATAAGCGTTTTAAAATCTTTAGTTCTATGTAAAGTGATAGGATGTGCTTTTACGTTAATACGCGATAAATCTTGCAAAAGATTAAGAACAACGTGTTAATGGAGGTAGGCGCAATAAAAGCAGTCATTTACACATCTTGAAACGATCTTAAGCGTCGAAGCTATTATTTTACTGCCCATTGAAACTTTCCCACGATCCGACAAAAAAACTCAGCCAACGTACAATTCAAATAAAATCCCGTGAAACACTTCCATTGAGCTCCGAAACAACTTGGCCACACCGGTCAAACACTGCCCATTCGAACTGACTCCCAAAACACTCGTCCGTCCAGCGACTCCGAAACGCAGCAGCAACAAAACGGCTCGGTCCACCAAACCGCGGCAACGTCCTCGGCGCGCTCTGACCTTACCGGCGAGGTTGTCGACCTTGCCGGCTCTCTCGGAGGCCCCGCGGGGGCCCCCGCGATCGGCGTCTCTCGCGGCGGAGAAAACTGGGTCGTCCGGCACGCGGAAGCGCCGAACGAGACGAATGCGAGGCCGCGCCGAGGAAGCGAGAGAGTGAAAAATCCGCGACTTCTTTTTAGACGATCGCCGAGATGAGTTACGGGCGGATAATGAGCCGAGGCGCGTGTAAGCACGTTTGCGTCTAGGTAACGGGACCTTCGCGAGAACGAAAGGGGACTGCCGCAGCTGCGGAAGGAGTTGCTTTTTTGCGGGGGCTCGGGGGACTGGAGGCAGAGGAGAATGGGAGATTTTCGTAGGTTGCGGGGAAATAAACTTTGCGATTAAAAATTATACGCGGCGGCTGTTGAAATCGGGAAAAATGAGTTTTGAGATTTTCTGCTGTTTCGCGGCTTATATTCTTGTTGGCTTCCTTTGTTTAACGCTTCTCCCGCTCAATATTTTTACGATCGAGTCACGATTACAATTGTAAAATTCGTTGCGATAACCGCACGGCTACGGATTGCCGCAATAAAAAGCGAATGCATAATCCTAGAAGCAATTAAAACAGCTACTCGCTCGGAACTTGTCTACGTGTAATAATACGAGAGAAGGATTGACGCATTGAACTGCAAAAATTGCAGTCTCGCGCGGCTGTTTAAAATAACTGCCATTAAAATGCACATAACGAAACAAATATCTTTGAAACCTACAATCTCTGCACTTCGATACCCATAATTTACAACGCAAAATCACAATTTTCCCGCCACCACCACTTTCCCCGAATTTCGTCACAGGCCAAACTCCCACGCGTAAACAAGGTCAATTTCGAATCTCATTAACCCTCCCCCGTCCGAGTCTCACCTCCCGCGTTTCACTCCTGTGTGTCAGCTCGGCCATAAACACCCGATCCCGGCGCATCTGCTTAACATGATTCCCGGCGCGCTTCGCGCAGGCGAATATCCCCGCGCGGCGAAAGCGCTTCCTCCTATCGCGAAAACAAAGGGGGGTCGAGAAAAGCGCCCGGTGCGGATTAGCCGTCTTCTCGAGGGAAAGCCCCCGCGGCGCGATCTGGGCCGCGGATAAAACCCGCGCGAGCGCAGGAAAGCGCGAGCTATCGGCGAGCATCTACGCCCAATTATGAGACCGCTCTCGCATAATGATTCGCGAAACACTTGTCGCGCCGCCTAACGACGCCGACTACTCTTTTTTTTTTTTATTCTTTCCCGAGCGGTAATTGGCCCGCTGCCGCCGCCGAGCGAGAGTTTTTTTTTCTCTCTCCTGCGGCGAGGGGTTGGAGAGAGTCGGACGGCGGGTTTGTTTAATTAAATTGCGCGATTTCGAGAGGCGATTCGCGGGAAGGATAAGTTATTGTTTGCTTTTCGACCCCGTTGGATAGGATTTATTGCGCGAATGAAAGTGCTTTGTTTCGTTTGCATTAAAAAAGTGCTAATGATTCGTCGGCTTTTTTCTTACTTGTAGATGTGCATCAATTTATTCTAACTCTTCAATTATGCCTGTAATACTTGGTCTACAAATCATCAGTCAGAATAATAATGATTATGATAGATTTCATTTATCCATCAAATCTTCTTCGCAAGCACCGATCGTGACTTAAAAAACTGCGCAGTAAACTCCCGCCAACAGAACTTTATTTCCCAATACATAAAAACTCCATTCGTCAATGCCGTCGAAACGGCAGTCCCCCAAACTCAAGCTCTGAGCTTCATCGTGCATCGCGCGACGCCAAAGTCCGCGGCGTGACGCGTCGCCGCGTTATCGCCCCGGCACGAGGCTTCCTCCAGTCCCGACTCGCTGATACCGCTAACGAGCCGCTCCGCGGCCGACTTCCCGTGCACAGACAAACCGCGCTTTCTCGCGTAACTTCGAAGCTGCGATTTCGCCGTCGAGATCCCGCGGGCGTGAAATCGCGGCAGCTTTCGACGCGCAGCTGTCGATCGACGATGGTGGCGGGCTGTTTTGAGGTAAAGCTATTTGGACGTCGATCGATTGAGCTGTCTTTGCTAAGTTTCTTTTCGAAGGATTTAAATGAAAGGGCAAGTGCGTAAATACGGGTCTTTGTCCGTCTTATCTTACCGGTAAAACTTTTTCTACCGGCTTTCAAACATTTAACAAATCTCCGTTAAATTTCAGGGCATCCTTCGCCTCAAGGAAAGCCACAGCCAGGTCCGCTCGAAGCGTAAGAACGTCGCCTTCCCGGACTCTCTCACCGTGATAATCGGCTACGACGGCGGCGACGACTTCTGCTCGGGCGACGAGAACGACCACCAGGATGACCCGGACGACCTGGACTGCCTCGGCAACGGCGGCGGCGTCGACGCGGACGACCTGCCCGACAGCGAGGAGGAGCGCGCCCTGGGCAACCTCACCCGCGCCAACACCAACTTCAACACCGTCACCGCGAACCTCATGGGAACCATCGAGGAGGTCAGGGCCACCGCCAAGAGCTTCAACACCCTGATGCTCGGCAGAGCGCAGAAGGGAGCCGACGGGAAGAAGACCACGCTGCTCGTCTCGGTCAAGCCTTTCGGGGGTGACGACTGCGTTCCAACTGCCAGGTAAATATGGATCGCGATCGGCGTGCGATTAGGTAGAAAAATCGGAATAATGGCTTGCGCAACTGCGCTTTATTGAAGCGTTTCTCGTCAGTTGAGTCATTTAATCTTCGTTCATTCGCAGGAGACCGAGCGACAAGAAGTCTCCGGAAATCCCAAAGCCCAAAGCGACGACGCTCGAGTCGCCGGAGCCACGAAGCGAGAATACACCTCCGAAAATCCTTAAAAAGCCCGCGGAAGAGAAAACAACGTCCAGCGAAACGTCGCTTATAACCACCGCCAAGGTGATCTCGAGCTCGAGCACGCCGTCCGGCCTCGGCAAGATCGTGGACATGCCCCTGATAACGTCGACGAACCTGATGACGGTGATGCGCGATGAGAGCGGCGCCGACGGGCAAAAGGCGACGACGGAGCAGAAGCGAGCGACGAGCATCGCGAGAACGCCGGCGATCAAGAAGCCAGAGAACGAGAAGCCGAGGATCGTCGCGGCCCAGCAGAACGGCGATCCGAACCAAGCGAGGAATCAGAAGAATCTCGAGATGTCGAACGGAGTCGAGCTCAGTCTGAGCCCGATCGGCGCGAAGGAGGAGTCCGTCGGCAAGGTAAATATTTACGATTCGATGTCAGTTTACAGCTTACAGTAACGTATAATCATTGTGTACGAAAATTTGCAGGAATTACCGAGTTACAAAGCGGACTTCCCTACGAGCAAAAGCGCGAGCATCGCCGATTTTGCGGAACGAAAGGTGGAGGGCGAAGCAGCCACGGAGAAGTACACCTTCGAGGAGAGCCGCGAGTCCGCGGGCGAGCCGGACGGAAAAGCCGACGAGGAGGTCGTAGCGGAACCCCCAGCTCTCCCCAAGAGCCCGCCGCCCATCGAGTCCAACGCGAATCCCTACGACAAGCGACTTCTCTCGAGCACAGTGGCCGAGCCCAGGCCGTCGTTTCTCCACGGGGTGACCGACTCGAAGGCCAAGCCGACGGTCCCCCAGAAACCGGTGGCCGTACCCAGCAAGCCTCTGGGAACGGCCAGTCTTGCCTCGCTGCTCAGCGAGCACAGAGCTTACGAGTTCAGGCTGAGCCAGGCCCAGAGGAACAACGGGCTGATGCACTCGCAGAGCGAGTCGCAGCTCTGCGGCGTCGACGAGGTCGGCGCCAAGGCCAAGATGGCCAACGGCCCCGAGAGAATCAAGATGAGCGCCGAGTCCTGCACCCAGCTGACCCACATGGAGACGTTCAAGAACGGATTGTCGAAGAGCAACGAGAAGGAGGAGGTGAGTTTAACGTTAAACGCCGTCCGGTCTAACTCGAAACCTTAAATCTAACCCGAAACCACCAGACTGAAGAGGACCTCGAGGTGGAGGAGGACGAGGACGACAGCGAGGCGTCCTCGAGCGACCAGGTCCGCACGTCGAGCAAACGTCGAATGGCGCCTCAGCCTCCCGCCCCGGACGAGAGCTCCGCCAACCTCTTCGCCCGCAATCCGACGTCGAGCTCGGCGGCCAAGTCCGACTGCCCGGTGGTCCGCGAGAAGGAGAAGCGCGAACGGGCCTCCAGCTGCAGCCCCAAGTTCCGGAAGGCCGTCTGCGAGGCGCCCGATCCCAGGCCGCCGGAACCGGCGCCCCGCAGGAATATCTCGCTGTCGCAGGACAGTCTGGCTGCCGCGACCAGCTGCGAGAGGGTCGTGGAGGAGAAGAAGAAGGCTCGCTCCAAGTTCTCGCTCAAGAAGTTCTTGAGGATGGGCTCCAGGAAGGTACGTTCGTGTATATTAACTTGGAAATAGATGCTGCGAGGTAAATTAAAATAATTATTATTCATCCCGACTTTTTGAGCTGAAACGTTTGTGATGTAGCGCATGCAAGTTTCTTTAACTGTTTTGTGCTGTTTTTAAAGGACGTGGACATGACGGGTAGCTCGAGCGGTTCGCGAAACGACGAGATTCCATCGACGCCGCAACCGAAGCCAAGATTGGAGATCATTCATCCGCTGGAATTGGATGGAGCTGCTGTACAGGTTCTGCGAAACGACAAGAACAGCAGTGAAGATACGACCGATTCCAAGAACGAGAATCAGAATAACAGTAGTCAAGCGGCACATCATCCAACTCAGCACGTTACGAGTGAGTTTTCTATACCTAGAATTTTTGTATCATAAATAAAAAAACTAATTTCAGTTTTAACTTTAAAATCATTTTAAAATATAATTTTAAAAAAACAATCGCTGTCTATAAAATAGTTTACAATAGGTTGCACACGAGAGTGCACTGCATTCTCTCTTTTGTGCCTGGTTATGAGCATACGATAATAAAATCTTGTTCAACAGCTCGACCGAGTAAGCCGCCGCCACCACCACGAGCCCAATCTCTAGACGAATCGTCTCGGGTGAATCCTCGTTCTACACCAAAACAACAGCAGCAGCAGCAGCAACAGCAGCAACAGTCGAGCAACGGGAACAGTAAGCCACTGGTGGGCAAGAGCTGGCAGCCGAGCGGCGGCTCCTCGGCCTCCGATTCGATTTACGCGAATCTGGGTAAGTTCAGGCCCATTCAGTGCAACTAATCCACCGCCACCTCTCTATTTAGCCATCCGCCAATATATTGATTGATTTACCTACTACCCTTTTTTTTTATATATAGATAGATATTTACATACGTATGTTTACGTCTCTATATGTAACAGCCATACTCACACGATACTCGCACCTGCTTTCCTTATTTACTATTGTTATTGTGTAGTAGCGTAATCAGTTACACCGACAGAAAAAATCGCATGCGCATACGTGCCTTTCTATTACCTGC
>UCOM01000896.1:0-57154 GCA_900474385.1 Ormyrus pomaceus
CTCCCCCTCCTCCCCCCCGCGACAACAGTCCAACACAGTGCGAGTGCAAGCGCGGCTGCTCCGAGAGCTGCTGCTAAGGCTGCTCTTTTACGTGTATATTATATATCCGTACGTGTGTTTTCGTCGCCGTGCGCGCGCGCGAGCGAGCGCTCTGCGTGAAAGCGCCCCGCAGCCGCCAGCCGCCGTCGAGAGTCTTTGACGTGTGGATACATACGTACGAGCAACAGAATAATGATAATGATAACGAGTGCGCGCCAGTTCTGTGCTTGTGCCTAGTGCTGCTTGCCGAGCCGACACCCGGCCGTACTTTCTCGCGAGCGCCGGAACGGCTGTTCCTGGCTTCTCTTTTTTATTTTATTTTTTTTTTGTTTTCGTCGAAAAAATCTAGCGACGTTTCTCAAGCTAAATATTGTGTCCAGTGCGACGAAGGAGGAGCGACACCGAAGAGAGAAGAGAACGAACGTCCTTAGCGGGGAAACTCCCGAGCACACGCAAGTACGTACACGCACATACACAGCCGAGAGGGTTCCCCCCTTTTTTCTTCTTCCTCCTCCTCCTCGTCTTCTTCGTCCTTTCTCCGGTGTATGTAACACTGGTTAACCTCCTTTCGATCGTTTCTTCTCCCGCGTGGTTTTTTTTCTTCTGTTTTTTTTTTGCTTTTCTTTTCACCAACCATATAACGCCTCCGCGAGAAACGGACGTTCCGAACGTCACGTTCGGCTTGCGCGGCTTCCCGCGCCGATTCGAATTTCCCGCGCTTTTCGCAACGGACTTCCGGCTCGTGGATTCTCTAGCGGAAAAATCATGCTTTAATTGACGGTAACGAAAAAAAAAAAGAAAAAAAAGAAAAAAAAAGAAACGACAGCGACGCCGGTGGCAACAACAGTCGAGGTCGCGCAGCTGTGCTTTCTTGTGTCGCACGTATATACACGTATATAGCGCGAAGTGAGCGTGACGAAATGCGTTTGTAAGTGTATATTCGAGAGTTCGCTCCTTCCTCCTCCCCGCTGCTGGCGACCGACTTTTGACTTACGTGTATCCGCGCGCGTAATGTTCGCCCGATGGATTTTTGACGAATATATACACCTCTTCTCGCGCCTCTCTATTATATACGCGCTCCGATGTTTCGGAATTTGAAAGAATCTCGAGCCGTGTTTACCGAGCCGCGTTGCTTACGATTAAATACAGTGCTAACGAGCCGCGGAGCTTTGAGGACACAAACAAAATACTCGTACAGACGGATTAAGCCGAGCACGAAGCTCGTCGGAAGTTTCAGCTGCGATTAAAGTGAGTACGTACGTTTTTCTCGTCTTTTTGCGTCTTCTAGACGGCGCGCGCGCGGCTTTGTTTACGAATCGAGGTTATTTAAGCGTCGTAATTGAAAAGAGAAATCGAACGCCGTGTGTTAACGGACAAAAGTTGTTTCGATATTTCTGGGAAACGCGGCGCTCTCGGCTTCGCTTTGTTCAAAGTGCCACATTTAAAGCGCGACCAACGCCCGGCACGAGGCGAGATAAAAGTTAACGGGGTCAATTTTAGCTGGAATAAATAAATAACAACGGCGACGCTCGATTCCGAAAGCCGCGCGGCGTATCGGAGGAGAGCTCTCCGCATTTAACCTGCGTGCACGCACCTTAATGCTCCGCATATTTGCGTTCCCGTATCGCTTTAAAGCGGTTCGGTGAAAGTTAACGAAGATTTTCCTATCATTTGCATGCGCGCGCCGCTCGCATATACACGCCGAGAGATTTTCAAAGCTGCTACATTTACCTTCTAAAAGCTTTTATGAATCCGGCGTTGATGTTTTTCCGCGAATACGCGCCTCGGCGGAGAGAAATCGCCGGGCGAAGAAAAAAAAACGTCGAGCCGGGCCGCGCAGGAGTTGAAAACGGCCTAGCGAACGCAGTCGAAATTTGAATTTTATGGTTCCGTAATGCCAAGCGGTGAAACACGCTCGTTCGAAAAAATCGACTTTCATCGGTTTTTTCGAAGCCCACGATCGCCGGCAAAGTGAAAAGTTAAATTGATTTACTGGGCCTCGAAAGAAACTGCTGTTGTTGTTTCTCGTCGATACAAAACTGTGTGTGCGTATATACCGCGCAGCGCGAAAACTATTTTCAAATCACAGTTCAATCATTAAATTTTCGCCAAAGAATCGAGCGCCTCTGACGGTTACTCCCACCCTCCTCGCGCGCCTGGCGTCGATATTTAAAAGACCTGTAGATTCATAACCGATCGAGAGGTTTAAAGCGCGGAAAGAACCGTTACAAAATTCGACGCGCGTTTCTTTACTTTACATAAGACGCGCCGAGCGGCGAGAGAGAGAGAGAGATATATATATATATTTTCACGTCTTCAAAGCGATCGCGGACGGCTTTTATTTCGTCGGGAGATGCAAGTATATCGACGTTCACACTCCGAGCGCCGCGCGTTGCGTCACCGAACGAGGGGGAGCGATTTAAATGGAACGTACGCCCGCGCTTTTTGATTCTTTTTTGTTGTTTTTTTTTTTTTTATTTCTAAAATGACGTAGATACACGCGGCTGTATAGTCACTTTGCGCGATAAAACGGTGCTGTGATTGAAAGGGAAATCAGTCGAATAATAGAGCTTAAAGATAGTAAAATCAATATTTCAATATTGCGCGGATAATAAACGTAGATTTTCACTAAATCAAGGAAGAACTGGAGGTGAATTTTCGAATGCTTTTGCTCGGTATTAGCGAGTATCTAGCTATATACGTTGTATTTAGAAAGTAAAAAGGAATGCGCGTAAATAAAAACTAGTTTTTCGTTCAACTTTGTAATACTGTTTACTCGTTGAATCTCGCAGTTGTTTTTCGTGCATCAAAATTACGAAGCAAATTTTTTTTTCGCGAACTGAATTATTATTCTCGCGCTGTTTTTTTTTATTTGTTTTATTTCAATTCCGACAAGATGAATAAATTTGAATTTCAAATCTGTTTAAATATCTTTTGTTTCGCGCTTTGGAAGATGCAACCAATCAAGTCAGTTTTTCCGTGAAGTGAATTTTGTGGACATTAAAGGCGATAAGAAAAAGATGATGATAAAAAATAAAAAAAAACAAAATTTTAACGAGAGATAAAAATGAATTTTTATTATTTATTTCGTGGTTATTATCTTAGTTGTTGTGCTAATATTGTAAAATTGAACGAAAAACGGCCAGATTAAAGTTTTCAATAACATTAGTCAATAATACTTTCACAATCTTAAAGTTGTAGAAAAGATAATACATTTGTATTTACAATTTTTATGAGATTCTTGATCAGTCTGCAAAATGCTGATTACTCGTTATTTGGTAGACTCGGGGTATATTACAGTAACATAACATTTGCAAAGCAAATTCAGAATTTGCTCAAACATCGTTAATACGCTGTTCCCGAAATCAAAAAGTTAATTGGGAATTTCCTATATAAAACAAGATAAATATTTAAATTTTAATCGTCGACAAAAGGAGAAGTTGCTTGTCGAAATACTTGGGAGAAGTTTATTTCTGTAATGAAGTTTTCAAATTAAGTAAAAATTGGGCTTTAAGATTCAGACATCAATTGGCAGTTCCTGCTTAAATATCTTAAATTTTCAGTCGAATCTGAAGATTGACATTGCTTGATCATCCTCTATTAGCTTTGTATACAAATAAAAATATTCGTAGTTAACTTTAAACAAAAATTTTAATTCTTTTTTTAATTAATTTCTTTGAAATTATTAGTTATAAATTATTGTTCCGGTAAAAAACATAAGTTTTGAATGCTCGAATCACTCCGCTTTATACTTGAAATGCTCTAGAATATTTGTAAATGATGTTTACTCAGTTAAATCTTATCTCTATCGGTTTTAAAGAGCGTCTGTTCAATTAATAATTTAATCGATCACAGTCGCCGTTTACATTGTATCAATACGTACAATGTATACTCTGTTTATAAAACATTCGAGTATTAATATTAGAATTATAACATTTTTAATATACTTTTAATATTTCAAATTTTAATAGAGAAACTAGAATTTTATTAAAGCCACTTTTAACGCCGTTCAATTGAGTGTTATAAAAGCAAGAATAGCGATTCAGGTAAATTGAATAATTGTTGAAACAGTTTTAGAACAAAAGTTCAGAACTTTTATAACTCGGTATTTTTATCTTTTCCTGCGACGATCGTTCGTTTTCACCCACAATAGACATTTTCACTCTAATTTCCAGTTTATTTTTAGGCGAGCCATTCACTCGCATAACTGTTAGAAAAAAAATGTGTCAAATTTTTAAAAAGCCTTTCTTAACCAAATTAACTTTTTTCAACCTAATTACCGTACTGAGATAACGGAATAGAATTCAATGTTATTCGTCGCAGGATAATTCCGTGAAACGAAATTTGCCACGAATAATTGTAGAAATTGCAAAGTTTGTTTTCTCAAATTAATTATGTAAATCGTTTAAAAAATTACAAGCTCCTAAAACTTGAGCCAAACGTCGAACAGTAAAAATAAGGACGAAGCCTTCGACGATGTCCGTCAAAGTACCGTACAATCTTTTCGCGATGTAAATTTGAGACCATAAAAAACAAAAATGAGAACGTGAATTATAGACACAGAGTTAGACCATAGAACGCAAGCTATCTTTCAGCCTTTGAACTGGCAGTCGAATCCTTCCAGCAGCCGTATAATAATAATTGCCAAATCCCCTCGATGATCTCAGTCCTGTTATGCGAATTTGCATAGTTATAAGTGGCTCCGGGTTCGAGTCCGCAAAAAAACTAACGCCGAGATTAGATGCGATCCGGGTTTAGACGCCGTCGATCCCGTAGGTCCAAGGAATCGAGGAGCGAATTTAGAAGTATAAACCGTCAGCTGTTTGCATTGCAACTATCGCGCACCGCCTCTTCGACTCGGAAACAATCGTTTCCCCCGATCAGAGGCGTCGCGTTCCAATTTCCGCGCCGAAAGGAAGACGGAGCGAGTATCCAGACGATCGGAAAAGTCTCGGGGCAGCAGCAATGCGGCACGATGCACCGATACAGTTTCGACATTTTCTCTCTCTCTCTCTCTCTCCGCTTCCTCCTCGACACAATTTCCTCGGCCGTCGCGGCGTCCACATCGTCTTCGTAGTCGCGCATTCCGCGGCGCGGCGAGCGGATTCCGGAGCGTTTTCTTCGGGAGAGAAGTGGCACGGCTTACGGTACAGCATTTTCCAGCCGGAGAAGGACTACTCGCGGCCAGTGTGCTGGCTCCCCTCCCCTCCCCGCCCCGCTCTCTCTCTCTCTCTCTCTCTCTCTCTCTCCGTCCGTCGATCCGCGCGGTTCTCTGTTGTCTTTTTTTATTCGGCTGTCTTCCTCAATGGGGCCTCGGTGTGCCTTTTTTTGCCGGCCGCCGCCGCCGCCACGCAGAGTTTTAGGGCGAGAGCCGCTTTCTTTTCCCGCGGAGTGCAGCGGTGTGTCTTTCGACACGTTTTTTTTTTTTCTTTCTTTTTTCGGAGCGCCGATGCTTTCTAAATTGTCCGACTCGAGTAAAAGTAAAGCCGGAGGCGCGGGGGATAAAGTAATGCGGCTCGAAACGAACGGGGGATCCGCCCGCGAATTTTCCCTTATTACGCACTTTGATATAAAGGCTGCAAAAGTTTCCTCTCTTCGGTAATCCGGTTAATGTACGTCCAGACCTTTTTTTTTTTTTATAAAGTCCGGCGATACGAGCGTAATTTAATCATTGCCTTACATCTTCGCAAGGCGATAATTCAATTTCTCCTTTAAATGCGCCGGCATAAATAAAAGCAAAAAATGGCGTTTCTCTTCGGCGAGGTTTTGTACGCGAACGCTTGTCGAAAAGATAAACCTAATAATCGCGCGATACAGTCCACTGTAGGACGCGCAAAAATCGTCCGTCTCCGGAAAAGTTAACAAAAATGCTCCGTTGATAAAGCAGCCACTTTCACGATCTCTTGACGGGGGTACGGAATGCGGATTCGCGCTTCTTTTACAAGCGTCATAATTTTGCTCGCCAAGTGAAATCTCGGAGATTAAGGAGCCTCGTTAATTTTAATTTATATATCGCTAAAATGCGCAAGTCGTCTCCGCAATCGGAGCGCGCGGCCGCGCGACTCGACAATCTATACAGTCCGCCGGGGCTCCTGCACTCTCGGCCCGAATCCGAGCCAATTTTTTTTTTTTTTTTCCTTTTTTTCGGGCCACTCGATAATTCCCCTAATTCGCCGATCAGGAGGTCGTAAAAGCGGCGGGGAAAAACCGCCTCTGCTCACCCGGACCGTAAAGTCCGCCGGGGCTCTCGGGCATAATTGATAGTTAAAAGACAAAAGCAGGCCTTTTCTCGAATTCGGGGCCGCGGCTTGTATGCCTCCGTCGCCGAGAGAGAGAGAGAGAGAGAGAGAGAGAGATTCTATGTTAATGCTTTCGAGTTTCGTTCGAGTCATTTCATAAGCGTTTTTCAGGAGCTGTTACGCAAGAGTCCCCCCTCCCCCGGCTGCCCGCGTTGCCGTTGCTCGCTCTCCGCCACTGCCGCTGCGCCGAAGCGGCGTCGAGAAATTCTTTATCGAGAGAGAGTGAGAAAGACGTTTCGCTGATGCGTTTGCGCGGTGTATCTCGCCGAATTGGAGCTCCGCGCGCGGCTTCCTTTTTTTTCGAGAGAGAGAGAGTAGAGTAATACTACGCGGAGAGAGACGCCTGACGCTTGCATTTTCAGAGGCCCGCGATCCTCGGCGATAATGGGGACTCACCTCTGGTCGTAGCGTCCGGCGCGCGTCCCGCCCTCGAGCTCTCTTTTTATCGCGCCGATTGAGAGTCTAAATAATCGAAAGCGGCGAGTGTGCCGACGAGCTCTCGCTTTGTTTAGCTGTTTGGTAAATAATCGAAGGATATAGTCTCTCGCGACGACGCGAGCCCAAAACACACGCACACAGCACCGCGCGCCGAGTTTCGAGTCTTTCGAGTTTATAATGTACCGCTATAAAAACCAGTTTCGCGCGCGCACCGGCCTCCCTAGAAATCTGCGAGCGGCGCATAAAAGTGTCGATCGATCGATTGATCCATCGACCTAGAAAGAGGTGTTTTTCTTTTTTTTTTTCTTTTTTCAAAATCGGATCAAAATACGGCGGGCATTATCACCCGGCGCGCGGAGACGCTTTTGTCGCAATCGCACGTGAGCGCGGAATTATTTGCATCCATTAAGCGGCCGCGGCGGCGCGCCGCGCGCTTGCGAAAGTAGTTTTCTTCTTTGTCCGCGCGCGCGGATCGCTAAAGCTTCTTTTTTTTTTTTTTTTTTTCTCAAGTTTCTTCGCGGCCTTTCGGGCGCATCGAGAGTCGAGCGAACGGAATATTACCGGGGCGATCGCGACATAACCCCGGCGGAGTAAACAAACCGCGCGACGTGCGTTTTAAAAATAAAAAACAGCGCCGAACAAGTAAGACTTCGAGTAGCTCCCCCCACCGATAATCCAGTCGTTCGAAGGACAGGTACACGATGCTGTGCATCCGAAAATCTCGCGGCGACGGCAGCCGCGGCTAACGCGCAAGAAACCGCTGGAAATCGCGGACGGAAAAGCAGCGGCTCTTTCTGCATCGGCGGCTTATCGCCGCTCGCGATCGAGATCCCGCTTAACGCACGTCCTTGACTCGCGCGCGAGCAACGCTTTTACTCTCTCTCTCCCCCCTCCCCTCTTATTAATTTCGCGCGCTCTTTCCGGCAGTTTCCATTGTGAGCCTCTAATACTCGGGGATCGGCCGGTTTCCCTTTTGCTCGTACATATATATTTTCTCGCGTCGGGGGAAGGAAGAGAGATGCTTATCGAGCGGGGCGGAGGGGGGGGGGGGCGATCGGGATTTCACGCATTTCTCTTCTCGAGCTTTGTTCGCGGCGCGGCGGCGGTCGCCGAGGAGTAGATATCTCTCGAGATTAAACGCAACGCGGATTGTCTTCTCGGCAAATTATTCCGGCCCTCGGGAAATCGATGGCTACTTTGTCGAGCCTCCGCGACGCCTCTCCCCCTCGGTTTTCTAGTCGAGAGGAGGAGGGGTTTTCGGCTGACTTGCGTACACGGATAATCCTCCGGTTGATTCTTTCGAACCTTGGAAACGCTGTTATCGAGAAAAAAAAACAAATAATAAAGTTATACTTTAGTGCAAACACGTTCTTCGCTGAATTATGTATTGAGAATGGAGAGGCGAATTGAGTTACTCAATCTCCATTTCGGGTTAAATAATATCTTGCGCTTTAAACTAATTGTGTAACGAGAGGCTCTTCGTGACTCGTATTAATTCTCCGACTTTAATTAACAAAATACGTACAGCTTTATCGCGCGAAGAATAAATCTCGACTTTTTCCTGGGGCTATTTTTAAAACCAAAGATGAGTACTGCATAACATTAACTTTTATAGTATTTGCATTGAAAACGAACATACCTGATGCATAATAATAGTTACAAAACGATCTGCAGATAATAAACATTTTCACGTTCTTGCATCGTCAAAACTGGGTAAAGTTCTATTCAACATTTTGTCTTTATGCCTTTTTTTTTATATACACATTCGGTGAGAAAACAATTCTTTCGAAATGAAATTAACGCCTATCATTTCGAACCATCTTTTTTCGCGTTTGAAAACTTGGCGATGAGAGAGAGAAATTTTTTTTTCTTACTTCGACGGCAGACCTTGAGTTCATCTTGCAAACCGAGAAATACCGATAATAAAGCAAAAGTAGCGAAGATGGAAATAAAGTTTATCGCCGGGATTCCTTTTTTAATAACAATGTACGTATTATGCTAATTGGACAGAATTTCAATTTCAATAACGCTCGATGCGCGCGCGCCGCGAAAGCAAAGCGACGAGGGTTCTCCGTTCTGCTTTGCGTTTAGGCCTTGACTTCGCATTCGAGGAGAGGCAAATACGAACGCCGCTCTAAGAAGTGGAAATATAAAATTTATCTTAAAGCTCTTTTTTTTTTTAATTATCGCGTATAAACAATGTCTGCCGACGCATTATCACTATCGTTCGAGTATATTTTAACCGAAAGGCAATGAAGCGAATCGTTATATATACCAGTGTGCCACATACTTTGAGGTTGAATTATTTTCTAAAGTTTTTCTCGGTTCGAATTGCAGCTGCGGTTTAATGTTTAAAATAGCGCACAAAAGCTTCGAAAAACGTTGTACAAAAGGCTAAAAATTTTTAGGTAAACGTTACTTCTTTTTATTATATTTACTTTGCTAAAAACCGGGACCGTCAAACGCCCAATTTCCCCGTTTCCCGCAAAATTTTCTTCAACAAAAACGTTACGCACGTGGCTCTCATTATAAACATTTACGCTTTCGCACCGCATCCGCGACGCAAGCATATTTTCTCAGATCAGCAAAATTCGACTTTACCGTCGCTCGTCTCTCGCACTGCTCTCGTAACCTCGGCGAAGCGCGCGCAAAAAAGTACAGCCGTCCGCGAGCGAGCGGCGCAATCGATCGACGAGGAATCGGCGAGCGTTTGAATTAAAGAATCATCTCGCCTATCTCGCGAGACACCGGCATTTTCGCCGCGGTCGGTGAAATTGATCGTCGGATCGCCGCTCGCGAGAGGCGGTTTTTCATTACTCTCGCGTCGGATTTGAAGAAGGCATTCCGTTCTCCGTATGCATACCATATAATGCGAACGGGACGCTGCGTTTTGTTTTCGAAAAGATCGGCTCTGTTGTTTAAGCGCGCGTTTAACAATAATTACACGATTGCGTCAGTTGCGCCGTAAAAAAAAAAAAAAAAAGAAGGAAGGAGGAAAAACGAGCGACGCTTCGCACCTCTCGGGAGCGCGCTTTGTTTACTGTAAATAATGAAACTATTACGCGAGATAAATTTTTATCCGCGAGGCGATAAGTCGCCGCGCGGCGGCACGAGTTGTTTTACAAAACGGGCAGGTCTCTCGCCGATGGGTTGTTAAACCAAAAATAAATTTATCGCCGCGCGCGGCGTCGAGCCGAAGCGACGATGCTTCGGGGAGATAAGGCGCGAACTTTCGTTTTTTTTTTGTTTTTTTTCTTTAACCGAAACGCGTCGGACTCTGTTGTTAAAAGCGCGATAAGTGTTAACGTAATTGAACTGAGCAAGTAACCGAATGGCACTCGCGCAATTAGTGTAATTGGTGGAAGAAATATTTGAAATGTTTCCGCGATAATCGGGAGTACAAAGGCTCGAGAGCGCTTGTAGTTTCACTGCTGTGTATATAGACTTGAGAAATTGTAAACGATGGAAAGGTGAATAATAGTTTTATAAAATTTATTCCTCGTTTGTAAAAACGGCACGGACAACAGGATCAATATTTCAGTTGGAGTAATCTTTCATCGTTTCACTCCAGTTCATGTTATCTCGTTATATACACGTTGAAAATATTGTCGAAAGGGAAGAAAAGCTAAAACCATTTCAATTTCGATTCTCGACGGATACTGTTCTTCAAAAGTCGAATAAACCTTTTTATTTACACCCGTAAAAGTACTTCGCCACATATAGTTTATTTACTTTTTTTTTTTTTTTTTTCAAAATATATATCGTCGCCAGAGTCGAGTACATATATATAATTGTCGCTGAAAACTTTTTCAAAATCCGACTCTCGCTTTTACGACCCACTGACCGGAGCCGCGCGCGGCAAAGACTATTTCAATATTTTGCAAAGTTACTCCTGTCCGGCCGCGATAAACCTCGGATTTTCGAGCGCAGCGGCCAACTCGCCTCGCGGCGCGCGCGCGCGCCGAACGAAATAATGCAAAAGAAACGATACATCGCACAAAGAGGCTGGCTCGAAAATCAATACCCCCTCCGCCGCGTATATATCGTAATGCGGCGTCGCGCGCCCGCAAATTGACAGCGATAACCGCGCGCTGTCAATCCGCGCCACTGTACGCGTATACTTTCGACACCCCGCCCGCGACCTTGACAGTCCCCCGAACCTCCTCTCCGCGCGTCGCGCGAAAAACTTCCCAGCTGTAACCGCTCTCCGCTCCTCTCAATTCCAGTAGCATCCATCACCGACAAGAGAAAAGCGGGGAAAGCCCTCGTCGGCAGTCGCACGCATTTGTATCCGAGGATAACCGTGGGGACACCACTGTATGTGCAGAGAGAGCGCGCCGCTCCGGAGGTAAGCGGCCTCGCTTCTGCGTCTCTCTCTCTCCCCCCGCCAGCGCGTCACCCACCGTCCGGTACGGAGGTGAATGGGAGGACGGCGCCGGCGTGATGCAGTGCCGTGGCGCGGGCCCCTCGCGCCCCCGACTCCGGGACTGACGAGCAGCTCAACCTAGAAACGACGACCAAAGGACGAGAGAGAGAGAGAGAGAGAGAGAGAAGAGCCAACGTGCAGGCGTTGTACCACCTCCCCACCGGCAGAGCGACGCACACAGCCTCAACCTGGCTCACTCACGCGGCGGCGGCAAGATGCCGTCCTCCGGCGGCTATTACGACGACAGGAATCCGCTGCTCAAGGGCACTCTATCCAGGTGAGTCTCTCTCGCGCTCTCTTTATATACATATTGCCAACTCGTTGTCGGGCCTGGCTGCGCGCGTCGCGCCGAGTCGCGCGCGCATAAGCGAAAATCTCTCGATATTCGGGTGAAAGGCGATCGAGAGAGAGAGAGAGAGAGAGAGAGCTTTTTCGTCGATCGGTCGCCTCTCTTGTTCTCGCACGCGGCGGCTGCAGCTTTGCCCGCGCGGATAATCATTTATTTCCTCGTAGCGAGGACTTTTCTCGCGGGCAGCGGGAAAACCAGTTTGCCCGTTTTATAATCCTCGGAAAAACTACGCTCGCTCGCTCTCTCGCTCGAAAATTAAGCCGCGATAGAAAGTCCGTAAGCGCGCGCTTCGCAGCTTTTGATGGAAAACAGTGAAACACACTCGGGCGCCTAAACTCCCGGCCGCTGGAAACCGAAGCGTTTCTGAAGCAATGGGCTAAAAAAGCGGCGAGCGCCGAGTTATACTTTTGCGACAACGCTGCAGCGAAACGCTGCCGCCGCCGCCGCCGCCGCGGCCATTAACGCGCAAATTTATGATAATGAAAGCGCGCCCCGAGTCACGAGGCGAGTTTTTCCGAGCGGAGCTCTCCTCGCGCGTATATAGGAGATTTTCGGATACGCGCTTTTAATATATGTATATATACGCATGTACGGAAAAGCGAGGAGGTACTTTCTAGCTGACCCGAATATCTCTCCGGGAGCTCCGCTCGAACTTCCTCCGAAGGTCTGCCCGTGAAAAATCTCTGCGACCGATGGAGGAAAAGTTGATAATCTAATTTGGGCTTAACGGAGGAGAAGGACTCGGGAGAGACCGCACGCCGCGCGAAAAGTCGCTTGTTATTCATGAGCCGCGGGCGAGAAAATTTCCGCGGCACTTCTGGCTCCTTCCTCGCGGTAAACGGAGTGCGCCTCGACATAAATTTTTCATCGGGACGCCACGCATTTAAATGCAGTAATTTATTAACGAAGAAAACGAGGGACAGACCCGCGAGGAAGCGGCGGATAAATCAATGTTTTATACGGCTCAATCGGCGATGAGAGGCCGCGCGGAGAGTTTGCAGTTAAATAATTGTTGTTAATTCTTGGGCGCAGCTGTAGGCAAAAAACGCGAGCCATTACCAGGGGGATATGCGCCGCTCGCTTTACGAGCGAATTATCAATTATTATTCGGCGTTGCATAAAAGGGGGAAATCCATTTTTCCGAACGCCACTCGCGAGAGAGAGAGAGAGCCTCGACAAAACGCCGTCGGGATTTTAGAAATCGGGCGGCTCTCCGTCTTCCTCGCCGCGCGGCTCTCTTGTGCAACGATATTTTTAGCGCGCCACCGGTATTTTAAAACCGCCGGCGACGACACGAGAGCCCCTTTCGAAAAAGGCGTCGGCTTTCGGAAAAATTGACTCGCGCTCTCTCCCTGAAAAAATTAAATCCGCCCGCCGCGGCGAAAGACAGAGATAGAGATCCCGAACAAAGGCGAACTTTTCCCGGCCGGCGAAATAACCGTTTCGTCGGAGGGGGAGAGGAGTAAAAGGACGAAGGAAAACGTAGAAATAAAAAAAAATGAAAAAGGAAAACAACAGCCGGGCGGCAGCTCGGCCGGCGAAATTTATTAAATGCGTCACGTCGCCGAGGCCGTTGTTGCCGTTTTTTCTCCCTTTTCTTTTTATTTTTTCGAGCTGCTGTTTGCTTTCGAAAGTGTTTTACGGCAGGTGTGCGCGCTTTTCAGCGCCGGAGGAATGCAATTAGGAGACGGGGGAAGGATGCCGCTCCGATCGCGGGGAGGAATCTTTCGCGTTCGGCATGGAAGAGCCGCGGACGAGCTCTCGGGTATTTAAACGATCAAGCTGAGCAAATTAGTTTAGTCTTATGATAGGCTAAACTAGCGGAGACGCCGGGAGAGAGAGAGAGAGAGAGAGAGTGCGTTGAACCTAATTTTAACCTTCGGAAGCCTTATCGCGACGCGTCTCTTTTTCTGCCGCGAAATGTAAATGGATTGGCTGTATTGATTTCGTAATTAAATTTTTCTGCTCTTTTATCTCTCGTTATAACCGCGGCTGGAATATCAGCTTTATTGTTTTCTCGGATATAGCCCGGTTATTATTTTCGCTTGCGCGGGAATAATGAAGACTTTTTTAACCTCTTTTTTCAAAGTAATTAAATGTTAGCTCTGTGCTCGTCGGATCATCAAAATTGATCGACTAAAAGAAGGCTTGTCGCAAATGTATTTAAAATTATTAATTAATCGTCCGTTTTAAAGTTGCTCGAACCTCTTTTTACGTTCATCAACTTTTTCGACGCTTTATTATTCACGTGAACAGGCGATTATTTTTCCATTATCACGAATTACGAAGCGTTCCGCAAATAAACTGTCAACCGCAGAAATAAATTTCTCTCCCGACACTCTTTACTTCTTCATTAGAAGGCGATATTAGACCCGCTGAAAAAATTCAAGAGCGCACCGCAACCTCCCGATATACAACTCGACCGAAAAGCGCCGCTGAAAAAAGGAAGAAACTGCCGATCATCCCGAAAGTCGTCCTCCCCTCACGAGAAAAGGCGAGCGCGCACACCTGCCCCGGAAAATGCTCACCTCCTCCCGCGCAGCTGTTCCATTCGAGGCTCCCCCCCCAAACGGATACGCGCGCAGCCAAGACGACACGTCATGCGCTCGGGCTCGTCATTGCCGGCGGCTGCTGCTCCTCCTCGCGAGAAAATCGCGCGCCAGGAATTTTCTGCGAGCGCGTATATATCCCTCTGTCTCTCTCTTCTCTCCCGCGAAGGTTGACGATCCAACGCGCGGTGATTCATTCCGCGTGGGTCCATATTACACCGGCGGAGTAAACCCGGAGGAATTAAAAAAACGAACGTTGAATAATTTTTAGCTAATTAATTACCAAAAGCAATAATTTCTAACCAGTGCCGAATGCCCGTCGACACCTATGTCCGCTAGCGAAACATTTACGCTAGCGGAGATTTTATGGCGGATTATCAAAACGATACCTAATTAGGCGGACGGGAGAGCCAAAAATTTTGCGCCCCATTAGGTATTTTTTGGACACACAGAACGGGAGTGGAGCCCTGGTAGAAATGAAAACAATTTAATACCTATTTGTAAGGTATTTTAAAAAGACATACCGAGAAAATATCTATTTTTCATAGTCAGTTTTCTTGCTTAAACGAAACGTTTTTTCCTCGACACTGCGGGCGCAAAATTCGATTTTCCATGCCAGTGTTGCGGGCGAAAAATAATAATTGCTGTCTCATGCGTGAATTTTCCGCCCTTGGTACACAATGTACTATTTCACGATCGCCGGACTTTTAAACTAGTTTGACTAAATTTAAACTAATTTGTCGGTATTTACATGATTGTTACGATAGATATTTTTAGGTATTTTTCTTACCTCAGAAATGCCCAGAAACTTGCTCGTTATTCTGATCCCGAGAGATAGAAAAGAGGAAAGAAATTTACGTTTAAAATTTTACCAAAGCACTTTTATAAATAAATGTTTCGTTTATGTCTCTTATTAGTAGTTCGAAAAGCTATCTAGAGCATTTAAAATCTTTTGTATATTGTATTGTCTAACTGAGAACGGAAATGTAACTTGATTTGAATATTTCTAGGTTATGTTCAATTTAATAAAATGCTGGAAAAATGATCCGAAAAAGCGTTTCATCGCTAGATATTTTATATACCTTATTGGCTAGCTATTTTATACTTTTCTGGCCATTTTTAATACTTTTATTTCTACCAGGGAGACGCCGGTAATTAATTAGCTAAAAATTAGTTAAAAATTATCCAATTTTTTCTTTTTAATTTCGCTCGGTTTGCTCCGCTGGTGTAATAGATCCATACCGTGTTTTCTTTTTGCGCGGAGTACGGAGCCTGTCGCTGCGAGGTTCGACTTTGGTGCCAAGTGGTGTTTACTAGTCACTTGCGGGTGAATTCCTTTTTTTTTTGTTTTGCTTTGTTGATAATCACGTTGAGAAGAATTTCAATTTTTGCGGATTATTCATACATTTTAAAATGTACGCACCGATTCTAAATTTTCAGTTTCACCACCGTTCGAGCATATAAATTCAGCGCTTTATTACGCTTCGGTTGATTAAACTGTCGGCGTAAAGAATTTTATACAGGAAAACGAAGTGTTCCACGAGCACACCACGGCTTTAAATTAAAATTCCGCTTAATGAAAATTCTTTGTTGATACCTTTCCGCGGCTTTGTTTCTCCTCGGCAGGAGGAATTCGATAAAGCGTCCGCGCATTAACTGCCGCGGCGCATTTACTTACTTAGTCTCCGCGCCGTCGACGACCGAACGCGTGTAAACATCGAGTTCAACGTGTAATCCCGCAGCTAGACAGCTGAAACCGCGGTAAACTTGGATGTGTACTTACTTGCGACCAGATAGTAAAGAAGTCTCGGTTTGCCGTTGTAATTGCATTACGAATTTTGATCCTTAGAATTCAAAATCACGCAGAGATTCATAATGGAGCCAATCGAGCCAAAATAATCATTTAAAATTTGATCCAATTGCCAAGATCTATTCTCGTTAAAACCATTAAACGGAAAGGAACCCCGATCGCCAGTCTAACGATTTCAGCGAATTCTGTACTCCTCGATCGAGCGAAACGAAAAAAAAAACACCGTCCTCTTTATCCACATCTCCCCGTCAACCTTCCCGAATGTTTACGACTGGAAAAATCCCTCCGTCCTGAGGCTGCTGCGCAGCAGCTTCGTCGCGGCGCGTCCTCTCCGCGCCCGACGCAAACAGCTCTCTCTCGTCGTCCTCTCTCTCTATCTCCCCGGCCGCGCGCTCTAAATTTATTCATCGAAACGCATATATATATATATATATATATTCGCCCGGACTGGGAGTTTTGCAGTCGCTTATGGGCTATCGGGCGTGCATATACTCGCGCTCTCCGCACTTCGCGTGTGACTCACGGAGGCGTGAAGTGGCGTAAGGTCGCGCGCGGCGCGCGGCACTGATTGCTAAATGCTCATTGATGCGTCGCGCGACAACGCGGCGGAGGGAGGGAGAGAGAGAGAGGGGCGGTTTATTTGCGCAGTGCCGAGCACACCGTTACAAAGTACGCGCACGTAAGCCCCGGTAATCGGGTTGCGTGAGCTTTTGCGAGCGCGCTTTTAAAAATTGATCGCGGCCCGCGGGAGATACAGCTCTCGTTATAGCGGTCGACGCAGTTTTAAGAGGCTCGTCCGTCTTGCTGAGGTCTA
The DNA here is from genome assembly GCA_900474385.1 of Ormyrus pomaceus. Classification (NCBI taxonomy): domain Eukaryota; kingdom Metazoa; phylum Arthropoda; class Insecta; order Hymenoptera; family Ormyridae; genus Ormyrus; species Ormyrus pomaceus. The sequence goes on from UCOM01000896.1 coordinate 16,725, forward strand.
GTTGCCGCGCGGCGATGATTGGATTGGAAATTTTCTTTTTATGGAGCAGAGCTCTCTGATGGTTTTGCGCGGAATGGAAGAACTCTCCCGAGGTTAATCGCGCCGCTCGCGTCTTCATTTGTGTCGGATCTTGCTATTTATATATAATGTTTTCCTTGTAAAGTGCGTAGTGCTTGCTCGTTAACGTTTCCCGTTTTAAATTAAAGGTTGTTGCAAGAATATTATCTCGTATGTTAGATAAGGTTTGGCACTCTACATGTGAAAAATAGTCGAATTTTTTCCAATTGTTGGATCTAATAAAATCCAACAACTCGGCAGGTTTTCATCCAACATTATTAAAAACGTAATCTTTAAAGCTTCTCTAAAAAAAAAAAAACAAAAAAAAAATCCATTTCCAGAGGCAATAAAAATTTCGATTCACATTTATACCCTCGCCTTTGCAGAAGAAAATCCTCCTTTTGCTCGCTCTTTCCATTCCATTATACTTTTGTTTTTCGAGAAAATCCAGCGTCTCTTTTTTTTTGTACCTCTTCCCAAACCGACTCCTCGACTCCTCGTCATACATTATGCACGTCAACTCGCAGCCAAAAGAGCCCAATCCCGAAAAAGTGCGCAAGAGAAAAAAAGGTGGCAAACAATGGGTTGCTTGCTCGCCGCGTCCGATAAAACGATGTTGCCTAATAGCGAATGAAGACACCCGATCGGCGACTTAATAACCGTCAATTGAATGCAACATTATTTTATATCGCTGCAAAATTACAAAGCAAATCCCCCCGCCGCGTCGCGGAGCTGTTAAATCATCCGTTGCCTGGTTGCGGTCTGCATCGGTAACGGAGAGAAAGAGAAACTTAATGGCGGGGCTGCTCTCTCTCTCTCTCTCTCTCTCTCGGCGTTATACTCCTCTCCGCTGAATTAGCTTCGATGGCAATTTGTAACGGCGAGCGCTGAAAACTAAGGAGGTTACCGCCGAGAGAGCCGGGCTTATGTAATTGTTTCAGGCTTTATTATTAAGTGTGACAAATTTTTCCTAAGCCGAGCGAGAGAGCCAAGCGAGGTCAATAGTAATCGTCGCGATCGGGAGAGGACAAAGAAACAATTGCGCGGTAATCTCGGGAGAACTGTGAAATGCTTTTTGCATGCGATCGGACGTAATGTCACTTCTCCTCCCCCTCTCGCCGCTGATTGTTTCGCTCCTTCTCGGAAACGCGTATGCGTCGAGCTCGTAACGAATCTCTCGTTTTCGAGAGGTGTCACGATACACTTTATTGGGCATCCAGAGATTTCGAACGAGCGTTTTGAGCCGCGATTAAGCGATTAAAGAAGCTAATGTCGACACATTGACAGAGTCCGATACATGCGGCGGGAGGTATTTTCATTCGCCGTTCAGTAACGCAACCCGAGAAGCTCGATTAAAAAGTGATGATACCCCTCGTCTCGCGTTTCAATACCGCTGTATATAATTTGATTGTAATATCTGCTTTAATCCACTCTCCCGCCGACGGTTATCGAAAGCCCCCGTGCCCTGCCCTTACGTTTTACTCCCGTAAAATTTAACGTCCTCATTACGCGAGTCCGACCGCGACGCGCAACAATCGCCGATTAATCCGGCGGGCATTTAAATCTCGACCGAGAAACACGACGTCCCGCGCCGCGCGGTTTATATACATTTACTCGCTGATTAGAAAGTAGCGCCGTTCGGTTACAGTTCCGTCAAAGCGCTCGCGCAATGCGCTCGACGAAGCTCTCCCGGCTAATGCAATTATAATTGCCCCTCGATTTTCGGTCGCCCGAATCCCCGCTCGAGCGCAAACTTGCGTTCGGGAGGCGTGACATTGGCGCATCGAAGAGAGGCGCGCGCGCGCGGCGGTCGAAAGGGTCAGTGGCCCAGGCAAGATCTCTCTCCGCGAGCTATACGTCGGCTCTCAATCTCCCGATATCGCTCTCCGCGTGCTCTCCCGGGGAGAGAGAGAGAGAGAGAGAGAGAGAGAGAGAGAGCCCGCCGCCTGCAAAACACTTTCACCCGACTTGGCGCGCGAGCGCGCGAGGCTTGGATTTCTAACGCTCTTTCGCCACGTTGTATATACGGGCCGCGCGACGGCGAGAGCCTTCGAGAAGGATATGCCCCGATGTCCAGAGGCCGACTGATTGTCGCCGCGCGTTTTGGGGGCGGTGACTGAAGAGTGATAGGGAGGCGAGGATGGCGATAATGAAAAGGGCCCTCGGACGGTGACGATTGATTTGCCGAGTTGATTTAAGCTTAACAGGTGCTGCTATTACGCTTTTTAAATGCGCAGTTCGTTCAGGCGTTTTTACCGCGATTTGATAAAAAGTTGAACTTTTTTTTGTCAACTCCTCTTGCGACATTTTCGAGATAAGCCGAAGCAAAAACGTGTATCCTGGCGCATAAATATATTTTTATTACCGTACTAAACAACTTTATTATGTATCTGGGAATTGCTTTGAAAGATGATCGTCAAATCAAGTTATGAGTGTTCACTTATTGCATGCGATATGCTTGTAATAAAATTTTTGTAACGTGAACTTAAACTTTTACAGTCGTTCCAAATTACGTTGAAAAAAATCGTTTCAATTTCAAGTCGGCATCGAGCAGAAGTTTCCTTCCTGTGAAGGAAAATCCCTCGTCTAAGAAACATAAGATTACGCTGTATTCGTAGCAATATTATAGTTGCAATCAAATTTTCTTATTCTCGCATTCAATTTGATTCCATTAGTTTCTTTTTGGAAAATCAGCTTGTTTCTCGGGTCGAAAATCTCATTCGCGACTTAGGCGAGAAATTTCTTCTCCTTTGTAAAAGCTGGCGGATTCTAGAATTAAAGTGGAGAGGAAAAAAAGAAACTGGCTCTGCTTTTAAATAAAATTAGCATCATTGCACGCGGAATGAGAATGTTTAGAAAGGGTGAAAGCCAGATTAACTGGTTTTGTTGCTCATTCCAACGAATTGCCGCGCGGCGCTTCTAATTTGCAATTACCAATGTGCGTAGGCGCTTCTTCAATAATGAATGAGATTCTTTTAAAGATATCATTTTCATAAAGACGGAGGGAAATAGTAGGAAGTATAATACAGCAGCAGTGATTAATGCGACTCTCTGTTCTTTCACTTTTATCCGTTCAGCAAGAGTATATATATATATCGGATCTTCGGTAGCGGATAATTTCTAAACAAAAGTGAAAAGTCGAACCGATTTCTTGGCGAATCGATGCCGGTAATTGGAATATATTTCAAAGCATTGCAATTATTAATTGCATACAAATCGATTACAAGCGGTGCAATTCGCTGATAAATAAGATTCGCGAAAGCACTTTTTCAATGAAAATTAGCTAATTATTTTCCAATCGCAATCGCGCGCAAACACACACACACACACATACACAAGAACATATCCATATTTCAAAGAAAATAGTCGTATATAAATTATCAGCCGGTGTAGCCGGTCATCTCATTAGTCCGTAGTTTTTTTTACGTAACAGTTATGACAAGACGTTAGCCGCGTAATTTTCTACCGTCCGCAAGTAAAACCGCAGTTTTCGACGCAGAAACAAACGTTAGAAGATAAGCGGCGCGCGAAGAACCGGAAACGAGGTATATAGAATTCGCCGGTAAAAAAAGGTGCCGGCGAAAGAAACGAGTTAATGCGCGCGTTTATAGAGGTAAAATTTAGTTCGATATGGAGTTGTAGGTCGGTTGGTTCTCAAATGACTCACACCTCCGTCGGAAAAATACAGTTATACACGAATAAGAGCTCTCTCTCTCTCTCTCTCTCTCTGCCGCATTTGCCGAGAGCTCTGCTGCCGTACGCAATTCCGTGTATCTGCTCGAGACCGAAGCGGGCCAATTTGGGGCCCCGCTACCTCATTAGACAATGCAAATTGAGACTTCAGACTTGGCTCTCGCGCGGCTGGAAAAATAATTCAGGTTGGCGCAAAGCGTTCGGCTCGGCTTTGACAATGTTATCAGTGTAACACTTGCCTCGGACGGAAATGGGATATTCGATTTACCGCGGCGGATTGGCGTGTGGGCATTGTTTGTTATCTTGCGCAACGAAAGAAAAAAAAAAGCTGACGAGTTTCTAGTCCAATAAACGTCATTCCCATTAGAAAGCTGTCACGCCTCTATTAATTGCCCTCCTCGGCGATTACAGTCCCGCGGCGGCGGTCGCTCATACCCGCAAAAAGCGAATCATAACAAATCGCAGCCGCCGCCTTCGACCGGCGGAATCTCCGCGTGCGGCTCCGGCCGGTGTGTAAACAGGCCTCTCCCGAAAACGCAGCGACGGCGTTCCGTTCCGTACGGTGCGTGCGTCCGGGGGCGCGAATCGATCGACCTCGTCATAACTGCACCTCCCGCCGAGCGACGAGGCGGCTGAAAAAGCGATCGCTCGAACACCGCCTCTCGCGCGACGGGGCCTATCGGGGAATCTTTTCCGCGTTCCGCCTTCCTCCCCGGCGGTTGGCCTTTAGTCCTTTTTCAGCGCTCGCGCCTGCACGCACGTAGACGTGCGCATACCGCGACGGCAGCAGCGGCAGCAGCAGCGGACAGAAAGGCAGGCAGGCTCGCTCGCTCGCGAACGCTCGTGCAGGTGAAAGTCGTGAAGAGCCGACGAGGAGACGAATGGCCTCCTTCTCTCTCTCTCTCTCGGCCTCGAAGACACACTCGCACTCGCAGACACACGCCGACTCTCGGCCATGCCTCGGAATTCTTGAGAATCCGAAAATTCCCCCGGCGGAGTCACGCCTCGGCCGGGCACGCGAATCCGATTATGATCCATCGCGCGGCGCGCGCGGCCTCCTTTTTTCCCCCGATCGGTTACGTATCCCCCCTCTCCTTCTACCGTACTCGTCTTATGGTAATTTCGAGAGAGGAGATTGCGATAATGCGCGGCACGAGGCTGATTTATAAGAGAGGGAGAGCGCTTTTATGCGTAGAAAGTGAATTGAAAACGACGAGCCCGCGAGAGCCTCCTTTTTTTCGGGAGGTGGGGAGAGACGGACGGATCAACGCCGACGTTGCCGGGGACTGTTATTAATTAAGGATCCCATCTCCCACCCCCGGCATTATTGCTGCTTGAACGCGCGAAATTACCTCCGCGCCACCCCGCAAGCACGCCGACGGACGACTTTTTGCGGCCGCTATCGGGGGCTTGTTATCGCCTCGGGATTTTGATCGTTTTATTAATTCGCTCCGAGTGCATTCTTATTATCCCGTATGTACTTTCGAGCGCTTTCTTGCGAAGTCGAGGAAGAGTTCAGTTCTTTATAGGATCTCTCCAGTTAAACTGTGCATTAGGAAATGACCCGAAAAGCAAACGGACACGGATACCAACTTTGGCTTTTATTTACCGGAACAGTAATAACCCGCTTTATCCGTCGTAAAATAATTGGCAACAGTGAAACTTCGTCGTTTGCCGCGTAATCTGGGACTCGAGTGAAAAATTCAGCGAGTTGCAAACAATAAATCTCTCTCTCGCGTCTCTCCTCATAATTCATCCCTCTTATTCTCTTCGTTAAGCACCGTCCTCAAGCGAATCTAGTACATCCGATTGAATCAATGTCACTCTCTTCTCTCCGAAGCCATTGATCGCGAATCCACAGCGAAGAGTACCGTATTATATACCACCTGAGGAGAATAGCTCCGCCTTTGAGATCCCGAATCCCAACGAAATACTGGATCATCGTCGTCACCCTTTCCCTCGCGAGAATATAACAGATTCTTTTCTCCCTCTCCTCGAATCCCGCGTCAACCGCGGCGTCGAAGCCCATCAATTAAATCGCCGATTTGAAAGTATACATAGCCCAGAGGAGACTTGCAGCGGCGTACACTCGAGCCGAGGCCAATTTTTTTTGAGGATCCGTGAGTCTTATCTCACCGACGTATATAGTAAATAGTGGTGTGTTCCGCGAAAGCCTTTATTGAGAAACGGCTAGGCCCAACTTCCAGCCGAGAGGACCGACTGGCACAGTTTCACCTCTCCCGACTTAATATCGGGCACACGACAATTATATACACCTCTCTCTCTCTCTCTCTTTCGCCGCGCGCCGCGGAGAGTCACGATTGCAGGATTCGTCGGCGATGTTGCGCGATATTTCTCCGAGTGTCCGAGCGGCGCGTGTAGTTTTTCTGCGGTGAAACTTTTTGGAGCTATACCTCGGCTTGTGTAAAGCGTTGCAAGATGCTGCTCTCTTGGTTTTAGGAAAAGGGTTTCTTCATTTTCACGCGCTGTAATTATACAGTATATACACGATCTGTCCGCTGTTAACGTTGGATGGGCGAAGACTCGTAACGAGACACACTCGATGGCGATTAATAAAAGATGGAATACGCCATCTTCGGCGGTAATTTGAAAGTTATTATCATGCAAATCTTTCGATAAACAGCGCCGAGCGATTATAGCTTTGCGAGGCGAACGGAGCGGCTTACGTCGTTAGTTTATCGCAAATAACATGCGCTCTTGACTGGTTTACAACGAGCGTACTTGAAACGGCTGGATTTTGTACGGCTTGAAAGAAAGCGGACTGGCTAATTGTCGAAGAGTCAATTTCTCCTGCTGATCGGCAAGGGCACGATGGACTTTAGAAATTAGTTCAGCGATGGGTTAATCTTCTAATACGTCAATGCTCGCGCGGCTTTTCCGCCGACGACGAGCCAAGAACGCAACGAACCGGGAGAAAAGCCGCGTCGCGAGGCGAAAGTTTCGTTTGAAAAGTGATGTTGTTTAAAAGTCGAACTGTACGCAGATACTTTTTAAAGACTTATTAAACAATTCACGAACGCCAATTCCCTGGCGCGCGCGAAAAAAGCGTTTACATAAGCCGCGCAAGAACCTTTTCCATCGGGGCGGTAAAGACTTCCGCCATTCGGCGCTCGTTTCAGCAATGTAGGCCTCCGCGAAATAAAGCGTTGCGACAAAAAAAAAAAAAAAAAGAACTTCGAACGTGGCGGAATCCGTAAAAATATCGCAGAAGCCAATGAGCAAAAGAAAAAAAAAAACAGCCGCGCGGAGACAAGACCGAAGATTAAAGGCTTGCGTTATCCAAGAGCAGCTGCAAAAAGAGGAAAAGCCCGGAGAGAGTGGAGTGGTATATATAGAAGGAAAAGAGGGAGGAAAGTTAAAGTAATGGAAAATGAAGCGGGGGGATATATGGTCTATACAGAGCCGTTCGGGTAGAAAGAGACCGGGCGAAGGAAACGATCACGTGACTTATGACGACGGCCGCGAGCGATAAAGATGAGGGAAGACCGAGGCAAAAACTCGAAGATAAAACTCGCTCTATCCGCGCTATCGCGAGTATTTCGGTAAACCGATCGGCTGTAGGAACAAAAAAAAAAGAAAAAAATAGGACGGAAGGCTGACGCACGTTATTCCGAGATGATACGAGCAATTGGCAAAAACGAAATCGCCTCGTTATACCGCAAATGGAGATCCAAAAGGCGCTTGTACACGCGGATGTGAAAAGTAGGAGGATTAAAAGTCCCGGCGCCAGGTGAGAGAAGCAGATGATGATTCGAGAGAAAGCAGCGGGAGGGCATACTTTGAATTACGAAAAAGAAATGAGCAGGAAAGAAGCCGCGGTGGTCGCGGTACGGTGTACGAAACAACTCGTCGAGAGTGGAACGCTCTAATCAAATAATTATGTATCTAGCCGTACATTCCCCCAGCGATATATCCCGGCGGACGAGCCTCGCTCGTATTTTTGTGATACGACGGGCGCGCGACAGGTTGTATATATGCAAAAAAAAAAAAAAAAGAAGCAGCATTGCGCGTGCGGGGGAAGAATGAAGTGCCCCAAAGTGGCCGGCAATTATTTTGTCCAGTTATAATAATCATCAAGGACGTTATCGTCGTAATGCGCCGCGCCCCGTTACTTTTTTCTGCCTGCGTGACTCGGACTGTTCCGCGCATCAGTTTATATCGAGACCGGCTGTTAAAGATAATGCAAGGATCCTCCTGCGCTTTGTGCCGGTATAAGTGTCTCGTTCGGAAAGAGGTGTACATTGTTATTGTTCGATTTGATTGGTTCGCAATGGGAATTATTGTGTCCGCGCGGTGTTAATAAAATCGCGTTAAGCTGCTTCTTTTTTGCCTTTAGAAGCATACGTTTGCGAATGCAAATTTGGAATTAGCATTTTCTGAAACCGGTTTTTTTTTTTCAATTGCCTGCAGGGGGATACTGAGATTGTATCCGATAGCCGGATTTGGACTTTGTCAAAGTCCATTTTGTTGGTGGGTGAAATATAAAGAGTCGGGTCTGCGGAATCATTTATTAACAAATGTAAATTATTTAAACAAGTTTTGCGAAGCTAAAAAAAGTAATGTTATTTTTATTCGCGTGTCAAAGGGCTATTCTTTGGAATGAAATTTATTTGAAAGGTAAAGCGCATTATTCCGTTCTTCTGTTTATAATTTCTCAGCTTTTTACTTTCATGATTTTATTTACTTACATATACAAGTTTCAAGTCAAAAACTTTCTGCTGGAATAAAATTGAAAATCAGGTTTCTCATAAAAATTGAATAACTGACTGTTGAGAAAATTCTGATATCTTCGCAGGGTTATTTCAAAGTCATAGAAATCTTGGAAACTCAAAAGTTTAGAGCAAAAAAACTTGATAAAAAAAAATGTATTGCGCTTACTCGTACGTACTATGAAAAACAAAAACTGCAATTGAAGGTGATGTAAAAGTGAAAGGGCTTTTTCAATTGCCAAACAGCTGGTCCTCCTAAAAACTACATCCACACATTGACTTTACATAACCGATCGACCTCCCAATTAAAGCCGGTTTACACGCATAAATGCGTCACTTTTAAATCACCAACCATTTTCTTAATATTTTCTGATGATAATTCCTATCGCAAGTTAATATATTTGTTTTTAGACCTCTTTAGGCTCGTTTGACACCAATTTTTTAATGGACGCATAGCGAATATCTGCTGTCCTAAATGCACTTATTGCAGGCGCGTTTGAAGCAAAATCCATCCGTTAGCCAGTTAGCCAAACGAAAATCTTATAAATTCAGCACCTGGCTTCTCTCAATAAAACATCTAAACATCCGCCAGTGCAAAACTATCCCAAGAATCCGTCGCCAATGCAATCCTTCGTTCCGCCTGCGATCCTAAGGGGGGCCGCACACTTGCGCGCGCGTACGTACAAGCGCCCCCCCCCCTGAAAATAGCGCGTCGCCCGGTCTGCTCCCTCCTTCCGCCGTGACGTCGTGTGCCGTTACGTACGCCGTAGCGTCTCGTGCGAACCTCTCTCACCTGCCTGCACGTGCGTCCACATGTGGGAACGTCCGCGGGGCCGTTTCTCCTCTAACGAAACTCTGATAACCCCGTTTCGCCTTTTTTTTTTTTTTTTTCGGCGACCCCCCCCCCCCCTCTTTCGCGAACGATAACAGGCGGGCGCAGCTCTCTCGCGCGGACTGCTCGCGGCTTCTTCGCGCTAATTGGGCCTGGATTATTTAGCGCAACCGGGCTAATGGGGAAATTAATTTGGCGCGACGACCAGTGGTCTTACAGGCCGGCCGGCCGGATAAATAAAATCTATCCTTGTTTTTCATCGAGAATCGGAAAAACAGCGAGAGAGCTCGCGCGCGGGGAATGATTTCGAGGCGATTTGAATATTTATGGAGTGCATAATGGGCGCGCGCGAATAAATTAGCGCCCGAGGTATTTACAACCGGCGCGCGGCTTTATATATTCCGATTAACGAATTACAACATTTACCGCGCGAGCGCAGTTCGATAATTTAGAATTGCTATCGAGTGTCGGCGCGAGTTTTCCTCGAATTGAAAAACTCTGTTAATCAGGGGGCGAGGCAAATTTTCTAAATAATTAACAGAAGCTTATCACAAAAGCTCCTTGTGTACGATTTAAAAATCGCCTTTTACCATTACCAGTACCCATTTAGTCCCATTAAGTTTAACCGGACGATAAAAATAGCATTACCGCCGCCTGCCTCAAAGAGAATCGGAAGAATACCGTTAAACTCGAAAGCTAAAGGAATACATTGCGAGCAGAGTCTATTTTCGTTATAATGCATGTAATAACGTCGACTTGCGTGCGCGGCGTCGAAATTTTATGAAATTAAACCGCCGCCGCGCCGGTAATCTTACCTGCCAATTTGTTTACGACAATATAATTTGCGAGTTTTAAAAGCGATTTTATTGCCAACGACTTGATTGAAGCCCGACGATTGATTTGATTGATTTAATTGTTTTTTTTTTTTCGTTCGCGCAGAATCTAAATGAATTCATTTACCAGGGGTATATACCACCTTTAAGACCAGAGGAGGCAATTACTCGAAAGTTGCAAAAAGAGAAGGACTGTTAAATAAGTAGTTTGGAAACTGGTTTTACGCGAGCCGCGCTCGATTTTTCGACGAAAAAAAAAAGAAAAAGAAAAGAACCTCTGTTGTTCGAGAGCACGTACTAAACGACTCAAAAATAATTTGCAGTTTCTTTATTATTTGGGGAAAGGCCACCTCCGAAACAGCTCCGCTCTCTCCAAGCGGATTTCCATATCAGGGCCACTTTACGACCAATCCAGTTCGATTAACCGCTTTTCGCATTATTGTCAAAATCCCGTCCGAAAATCGAGTCGAAATTCGATTCGTCAAGGCCGCCCCGAATGATGAAAAGCCGCTGAAAAGAGACATTCCCGTCCAGGCGTCTCTCTCTCTCTCTCCCGCTGAGCGTACAGCCAGTATACACGAGCAAATCTTCCTTTCACATTCCGCGTTTCCGAGTTTCATATATATATATACACGTATATACGTACAGGTCCCCCCGCCGCCTGCGCGCGTAGTGCGAGAGAGCCCGGGAGACGACGATGGTTACGCGATCTAAAAAGCGAAACGAAGCGGTTTCGGTCGCTCGCGCGCCGCGCCGCGCGTTCCATTCCGGGTTTCTCTCTCCCGGCGCTCCGAAATCGGCGCGCGCGCCGCGAAAAAGTGAATCTAGACCGAGAGAGTCGGAATCCGCCGCGACTAACGAGAAGTTAATGGAAGGCGCGCACCGAACGGAGATAGAGAGAGAGAGAGAGAAGGTCGTCGTCGATGATCGAACGGCGCGCGCGCCTGCCTGCCCGACCAATCCCGGAACGTTCGCGCGACTTTCTCAAGGACGATGCATCGGCGGCGCGCGCAGCAACAGCGCCAGAGAGCCTCTGTTTATTATAATAAAGAGAGAGAGAGAGAGAGACGAGCTGCCGCTCGTTTTTACATGCGACTCGCGGTGTAAGGCAAAAAAGCGCCGAGGCTGTCCCGAAAACCTATTTAGAGGATATCTCAGCGCCGAGGAGCTGGGGGGGGGAGAACGAAATTCGCTAGGAATTTTTGAAGCGGCCGAAGGCTGTGCGCGGGGACGTTAATTCCCCGGATTATTAATCTCGACAGGCGGGGGGAACGAGTTTTTTTTTTTCTACCTCGCCCCGGAGACACTTTTACGAGGAGTGTTTTGGGAATAAACGCCGTGTGCGCGGTAAGTCGCGCGCGCCTTAGTTCGTACGCCGCGTGTTGGAACACGTTTTCGAGTGTAGAACGGAGAGGGGGCGTTTTCGAAAAGAAAGCAACAAGTCGTCGCGGTTCGTACGGGGCCGATTAAATTTTTTCGAGCGCAAAAAGTTTTTTTACAAACGCGCTCGGCGCGTCTCTCGACGTTTCAGATGGTCTATTAATAGTATTTAAATTTAGGCGTTCAACAATGAAAAATGGTTGCGCAAGTGTACTTGTTATTCCTCGCGTTTTATTCCGCAAATAGAATCCTATATTTGAAGAAGACGAAAAATGGAAAAGTGGTGTAATACGTTGAATCTAAAGTGCCGAAAAAGTCGAAAAAACCAGGCAAACTCCAAGGCCCCCCGGTAATTAAGCACTTGAGGTCGCCTGCTCGAGAGAAAGAGAAAAAAAATGGGAACCTTCAATTACGTCAACTGCATTATTGTGTTGTATTTAAATCTTAAGGTCGAGGCTCTCCGCGCTCGAGTCGAAAGGGAACGGGCATTCTTATGGATAAATACTTCATTTATCGCGCTTTGCGACGGAGATGGTACGATCGTTTAATTGTAAAATTCGACAAATATTTATATATATATATATGTATATATCGCCTTCGAGATGCTGCGGCGATTCAGTCGTATTTTCTTATCGGCCTTGCTTTCTTTCCGCGAACTTTCGAGGCTTCGCTGCTCCAATAAAGTTAGAATGATATAAGCCGAAGAGGTTTTTGGGCTTTGTTCTTCCTTTCATTATCTGATCGTTATAACCAACTAATCTTGAGGTTTTCGCTCGAGACGCCGATCGAGTTGGCGAAATTAATTATTTACTTGGCGTATTTCGCATTTATCGGAGAAATATTAGCTAATTAAATTATAACAGCCTTTCCTCGAGCCGCGCAAAATATAACTTTTACCCGAGGCGGTGAAAATTTATTAAACTCGTCAAACGAATTTAATGCCTCCGCTGACATTTACTTTTCGAAACGACCTCATTCCTTCGAAAAGTTTTATTAATAGAGATAATAAAAAGGACGGTTAAAAATCAATCTCGCCTCTCTCCCCCTTCCTTTTGTCCCGTCCCGAACGAACGCAAATTCAGCTCTCCTATAACAAAACTGGCATATCGATCCCCGACATTGAACTTCCTCCAAGTCGGACGGAGAGGGAATTTTCGAGCGATCGCGATCTCGAAGGCTCGCGGCGACACTTCCCCGCGGAATCGATGCAGAATGCGCGATGATCCCCCGACGGGCCTCGAAAGGCGGCGGTTCGGCCCCAAAAATACTTGGCATAGTCGAAGTCACGTAGTCGGAGAGAGCTCCAGATCTATTTCCAGCGGGCGAATTCATCGGCCTCTCTCTCTCTCACTCGGGCTTCGGGGGATTCCCCGCTCCGGGCGTCCTGCGTCTGCGTTTCGCTCGTGACCCGTCGCGGGGCCGCCTCCTGGTGGGTATGTGGGTCGGAGTCGCGCGGCTAAAAATACACCCACGCCGGCGCCTCCTCCCTCGCCTCCCTCTCTCTCTCTCTCTCTCTCTTCGCCTCGCGTCAGAGGAGAGTCGAGTTTTTGCCCCGGGAGTAGGGGGTGAAATTGACTTGATGGCTGATTGATTAGGCGAGGGTGGAAGGCGGGAGGGGAGGGGAGGGGGGTGCCTCCCGCTGGCTTTCGGAGCTGGATTGGAATCTTGCTGGAATCGAGGGTGGTTGGAGACAGATGCCGGCTGATTGGAAAATTCAATAAAACATTTTCGACTTTTTCGAAGTTAGATGTACGGCTTGAGATAAGCAGATGCGGATTTATGGGTTTGTCGGGCGTGTTTGAGTAGGTTTTCGTTGATCGTAAATAATTAGCTGGTGATTACAAACCAATTTACGTAGATTAACGTCATCTATATCGATTATAAACAAGAAGGATGAAAAAACATATTTCTAGATTACCATTTATAATAAGTAGAAAGCAGAGAAGGAAAAACTGTAGGAAGTATATAGAAACAATATTTTACAACATTTTACAAGATAATAATTACGTCCTCTTGTACGCAGATAAATTAATAATTCAAATACAAAGCACATTGAGTTTTTTACATGCTGTTTTATGTATTTTGAAAAATGGCACATTAACGCCCACATAAATCAGCTTTGATAAATCTACTTATTAGTTTTGCAAATTTGCCTATTAAATACCAGCACTTTGCCGGCTCATAAATTTTAATGCGTAAACAATAATAATTACAATAATATGCTAAAATATAATCAATACTTAAATCGTCGATGTTCGGAGTGTCTTTTCCAATAACTGTATAACAAAGCCGACAGCTCTCAAATACAAATAAAAGTAATTAAACCTGAACCCTTTTCAAAAGCGCCTCTCCTCGCGCGGATAATAAAAAAAAAAAAGCTCGAATATCGCATCGACGGCGACAAAAATAAATAAGCGCCTCGACATCCAGCATTTCAGTCGCTTCGCGCGGAGCGTAAACCCGCGGGACAATGAACCTTGGTGACTGCGCGCAGCCTAGAAGTCACTTGGCTCACGTTTCTCCCGTCTTTTTTTATCCCCCTCCGCCTCTTTTCCCATCGTCGAAAGGACGCTTCTCTCTCTCTCTCTCTCTCTATCTCCGTCTCTCCTCGCCGACGCGCTCCTTATTTTCCCAAAGAGCTCGCCCGACCGGAAGCGGATTGCCCGCACAAAAAGAGCAAGAGAGAGAGAGATAGATCCCTTCGTCGGTTTCGAAAAATCCCCCCCTCGCCTTAAAATCGATGCAACTGACAACTGCGGAAACCAGGCTCGCCGCGGCGGCATTTGCATTCGACTCTTATTTCACTCGCCAACAGCCCCGAGAAGGAAGGAGCCGAGTACATTAAGGATATCGTACAAGGCGCATAATCCGCGAGGCACCGACGGTCAGTGCTTTATTAGCTGTTAAAAAGCGCGCCTGGCGCCGTTAAAATTGCAAATGCTCGCGGAGAGAATATGAAAACTGCCTCGCGCGACGCGCCGAGAGCTCGTCGTCGAACGCGGCGGGGGGGGGGGGGGATAATGAATGTTAAAACGGAATTGATTCACGCCTCGTTTAACCATTATAGATGCAACGGACGGATCCTCCGTTTGATTTGATTTGTTTCACGATCGCGCCGCCGTCGAAGGAAATGGCTTTTCCGCTGAAAGAGAACTTTAGTGCGGGGAGAAAAACGGGCGATGTAAAGTGTAGTTTAATTAGCGAGAAGATTTTTACGGCGGGCAAACATAATATTCTCGTTGAATTTTCACCTAATTAAGTTGAAATTGGAGAAGAGATTTTTGTACGAACTCAAACGCGGGCACTTCGCTGCGCGCGGATCTGAATATTCTCCGACATGAAATTTCGAGAACAATGGAGAAAGTAAAGTCTCGAAATTGAAGTGAAAAACGTTCCGGAGCTCCGATTCAAGCATAATTGTACTTTTTGGAGAAAAATATGACAAATCTTTAATTTGCAACAACAACGTTCGACTGAAACAATATTCCACCCCGTCGTCACTCGCGCACGACGTTTAAAATAAAAATCCCCGAAAAAGCAGCTCTTACGACTCCAAAATTTGCGGCCAAAAATTCTCGCGTCCCCGGGGAAAATTAGCCGGATTGACATTAGCGCCGCGCCGCGTGAAATCTTGATGATCCCGCGCGCCGCGAATCGATTCCCGCTCGCGCCCGTCGACCGTGACGTGTGTGGTGTTTGTCTGCGGATCCGATAGCGCGATACGAATGAAAATAGAAAGGGCGCATTAAGCATATTCGTCTTTCGGGCGGGGGCCGGGATTAGCCGCTCTACGTCAGAGAGATATTTAAGGACAATGAGGCTCTTATCCGCATTATCGCGGCGAAGGTTGAAACGCGGCTTTTCGGGGGCAGCCTCGGCGGGGAGAGCGTCTTTTGTCGGAGACTTTTAACCGCGATACGCGGTTCCGCGTAAGGATGAGTCGTTAATTCGCGGGGCGAGAAAACATGTTTTTACACTGCGTGGAAGAAGCTTTTTGCTGGAAAAAAAGTTTATCGGCGCGGTGTACATTAGCTGCAATCGGGCGAATTATTCAAATTAATATATGCTCGGTATTTAAAAACCACTTTCTGGAATTCCGTATAAAGAGTGCATGTAAAGCCGCAAAATACCACTCGGATGGGATCACCGCCGCCTGGTACATACTCGAAAAAAAAAAAATATTAGCATGCAATTGTAAATTCGTGATTTTCGTACAATCACTTTCTACCTGCATTTTCGAAACGTCCATTGTATAGGCGTTACAAAAAAAAAAACGTTTCCTAAGAGCCGCTGGTTGTGTTTTGACAGCAGAGATCGAGGCAATGTCTTAAATTATGTGTAACTCCGGAATACATTAAAACGTTCGTACACGGCGCTTCCAGCGAAACTGGCGTATATCCCTCTAATGAATAATTGATATCGATGGGTTTGATGGGATGTAGTGTGCAAATGAAGTATTTTCAGCTTTGATGCTCTATTTTAAAGTCTGCGCAGTAAATTTTATCCTTTAGCCAGGGTCGAAATGGAAGCGAAGCTTTATAAACTCGGTGTGCGTCTGCCGAGGTAATTGATGCAAATGAGCGATTCTATTGCGGTTCATTTTGTAAAAGAAGGAGGCTGATCAATTATTTCGAATATAGCAAGACAATTATACGTTGACTCGAGCCGAGCTTGCATTAACATTAATCGTTGGGAGATCCGATCTTGAAATTCCTTTGAAATCTGCTTACTTTCAGGCAGAAAGAGTCGTTTAAGCGATGAAGCTTTATCTGCGCCAGAAATCGCCAGTCACACAAATGAATGTAATCTTGTTCAAACAATTTTATGCATGGAAAAAAAGATTGCCCCAGGTGTATACATGTAAGCGCTCGTTGCGGCAAAGCTTATTAATTGGCTAAACAGTTCTCTCCTAAAAAGTGTTTCGTCAAAGCCACGCTGTCGTTACGTGTCTCGAAAATACGCGGATAAGACAATAGATAAAAATACATACAGATCGTCATTAATACTGCGAACGGCAGAAATCAGTAATCAATCCTGAAAGTATTCGCGAAACGACGCGACGTTTTTTCCTCGTCGTGTGTCTGCGCGCATATAATCGATTGATCCTTTTAAAAAATTCGACATGTCACAATCGATAAAGTCATTCCCGCGACAATTAATGGAACCTGAGCTCCCTGCCTCTCGCATCGTCGATTTATAAAGCATTTTCTCTCGGGGCTGCAGCTTTTATTGTTTCGCGTTTTCATCACTGACGACTGCATTTTTGCGTCGTATAATGTACGCGCGGGGACGGTGTGCCGTTCTGGCGCAGTAAAAAAAACAAACAAAAAAAAAATTCAACCGCGCGTCTATGAGATATTCCTGGACAGTTTTCGATCCGCTCGCTCTTTCTCCCCGGATTCTATCGGTTATCGCGTGAATAATGCCTCGAATCGTGTATTATATCCCTCGTAGAAATCTTATCGGTTTACTCCTCGATGGCCAATCGGTTCGGCTTCCGACTTTACGACGACGGTTAAACGAATCACTCGGAAGCCGGGCTCCGACTAAAATAACTTTAATGATGAATTTATCTTTTGCCGCGCGGAGCTGGACGCGAGACTGCGCCGTTTGATACAACTTGTAAATCACCCGGCGGGCGATCGAGAGAAGCGACGCGATCTAGTTATTTCGGTTCGTACATCCTCGTCTGGACGAGGGAGCGTTCAGCGATCATGCAATTTATCCGGCGCTAATTGGGTGCATTAATTTTTAAAGAGCAAATCTACTTGGGCAACTTCCAGGAACAATTAAAAAAGAGGCCGGTATCATTTGTTAAATTTTCCGTTGACGTTCTCGGAAGGTGAAAAGGATCCAATTAGTCTCGTCCCAACAGATGTAACCCAGCGGCCGAGAGAGAGAGAGAGAAGAGAGGAAAGAAATTTTCATTATTTTACCCGAGACACACTTTTTCTTCTATTAGCGTATATATGTATGTATACACCAGCTCCTCGTTCCGGAATAAAGCATCGCGGCGCATAATTAACCTTTTCGTTCCGCTGCACCGCGTCCCAATATCGGCCGAAATTCAACGACAACATCGAAAACCAGACTAACCCCAGAGTCACGCGTTCAAGCCCTCTCGGACAACACAAAGACTGCCCGGAGCGCGGAGCATCCCCCGACTATAACCCCCCGATAAAGAATATTAATCAATCCCCATTAATTCCCCTAATTCGATGGGGGAGGGGGTGAGCGCGGGGCCTCTCTCATTCAGGCTCCCGTCGGCCAATCGGCCCCGCGGCGCCGCCGGCGGCAATGACGATGACGCCGTTGTACAGGTATATGTGGCTACGCTGCGCGCTTCTCTCGCCGCGGCGTCAACGCTGCACGCTGTACAGATGTATACGTATATACGTGTGTACGGACGGCGGCGGAGGCGCCTCGCGCTATTGATTTCCTGGCGGCGCGACGCGCCTCTCTCTCTCTCTCTCTCGCTCTTTCTCTTTGGCGCTCCGCGACGGAAACTGCGCGCGGGGGGAAGGAAGGAAGGAAGGAGCCGGCAGCCGCTCCTGCGCGCGAAAACCACCCACCGCCGCGCCGGGATTAGGATGCCCCGCGATCTTGAGGGCCGACGCGCAACAGAGGGAAACTTCGGCTGCGCCGAGAGAGAGAGAGAGAGATAGAGTTTCGGAGTGTCTGCTTTGCTACCCCCTCTATGATCTCTCTCTCTCTCGCTCTCCGCGGGGGAAGAGGGACAGAGGTGATTAACCCCCGCGGATGCGCGATGCACTGGAATCCGATAATTTTCGGGAAATTCGCTTTTGATTGCACCGCCGCACGGCACCGGGAGCACTGATTCAGCGGATTCGTGTCGGCGGAGCGAGTCTGTTTACTCCGGGAGAGAGGAGGATCGAGTTTAGCGTTAAACGCCCCGGTGATCGATCTCTCCGAGTGCTGATCTTATACGTTCGGCGCGATGAATGTTTTAGTTTCATGTTTTATTTATATCGGGGGAGGGGCAGTCGCGAGGCTCAAGTTTGATTAGGGATTTGTGAAAAGCGTTCTGGTAACCTTCTTTTGTTTTTAGGACGGACGATTTTGTCCTTTATTCCGATATTGTTATTGTTCTCTTTTCGATAAAGTTAACCAAACTGCGTGGATGAGGATCCTTTAGCGGGTGATTGAAATTTCCAACTATCAGCAATTTGAATTATTATCAGTTCGTTGAACCATCCAGTTATTGACCCTATCGACGTCCTTATTGTTGAATAACTAGATAGCCCACATTTCATATTTCGCGAATATTTCACTGTGGAATAAACTTTTTTTTTGCATTATTCGCCGCCCAATAATAATTATTAAAAATGAATGAAAGCTTCGTGTAATATACTTTTCGATTGGATTAATTTTAGTAGAAAATTTAATACGTCGCGCGAAGGGGGCTAATAATGTCAAGGAATTTGCGATCAATTTTCATAACAACGCTTCCGTTAAAATTTCACAGATGCATTTTGAAAGCTCGGAATAATGGAATTATATTCTGCACTTCAAAGGCCATTCTTTTTGTAGTACTCGCAAAATAAACTGTGAAAGTTGAACGGGAATAGCATAATTATTTTTAGTTTACATTCGGAGCTACTTTTCCATTACCTTTTTAAAATATTAAATATTCAAATATGTCGCGTTTTATTATATATACAAAAGCATTGCGATAAATCGATAAATCGGTATATCCGTGGCACTGCTTGCAATCAAACATTAAATGTAACGAAATAAACGCATGAATCAAATTTACAAATTGTTGCACGATTCTATACAGTCGTTAAACAATTCGATTCTCAAAATTTTAACGTCCACTAGAACCGTAACGTTCAACGTCACTTAAAAAATGCGCGTGACGCAATCTAAACAATTAAACGAAAACGAGCGCAATGCATCATCATCATCGTAGGTACTTTTCTCGCTTCTAAACACTGACGTCTGCGTTTGATAGTACGATTGCGTCCATCTTACGTCAGATCGTCGCTTCACGAGAGCAATTACCAAACGATACTTTTATCTCTTTTAAGAGACAGCGACGCTCATATTAGAATTCTTTGCTAAAGAAAATAACGCATTCTTGGGCAAAGTAGTAAAACCGAAGTTGCGTCGATTGCATCGATTCGGCTTTATCTGCTCGCGCGCCGTTTAAATGAAATTAAAATTTAATTAAAATATCTCTCGAAATTATATCGAAGGGGGGGGGGGGGGGGAGGGAAAGAATTCGTCGAGCACGGAAAAACATCGATGCGAGCAGCTATAATTACAAAAACAAAGTTCCTTTATTGATATTTCGAAGAGAGGCAGTACGCCTCGCGATTAAAAACAGTTTATCTTATCGCAATGAAAATTCGTTCGAGTTTTTATCTTCTTATGAATTCTCGAAAAGGATACGCCGAAGGTCAAGGAAAATGCTTCTCGCATTTCGTTCCAGATAAGAGATTAGGAATATTGAATACTTATCTTTTTCGACGTTTCTGCAAGCGCATAACTCACATCGAACCGAGCATGAAGTTCTGCTTTTAGATTTTCATAAATGAGTAAGTTTTATGCCGATTGCAATCATTTTTAATTGCTATAAAGACCTTGTGAATTCGTATAAAAAATTTTTACCGATTAATTCTCATGTCTGTCTTTTCAAGTCGACGAAGCTCCTCTTTTCTTAGAATAAAGCAGGAATCGTGAATTGCATTAATCCTGCAAATCGTAGCGTTCTCAGGTTACATCATCCTAACAAAATCAATCGATAACTGGAAGCTCCTGCGACGATGCCCACGCGTTAAGACACCGTAATCCTCGTTACCCCCTACAAGTCTTCATTTGTCGTACCAAAAATCGCTCCAAATTGCAAAAGCGGCGCAGAAAAAGAAGATAAAACACAAAGGACCGCAGGTCGTAGCCGTATGTCAACGGAAATGCCATTGTCTTGAGCCTGCGTTCAGGGAAAAGGTCGTAAAAAAAAAAAACGGGTCGCGGCCGCCGCCACTTCCTTTTTGCGGGAAAACTCGCAAACGGCAGGAGCATGGAAAACAGACTACCGCGGCGGCGCCTCCCCCTCGGCGAGAGAACGTATTACCGACCTTATTCTCGTTAATATATCGCGGGGACGCTCTAGGAATGTAGCTTTGCGAATGATATTATTTTGAGACACGTAATTTTCTTTCTTTTTGTTATAAAAAGTGGTACTTTTTACGGTTCTTGTATGCGTACGTAGTTTGAGGAGTAATTTTTTTTTAAATCGCAAGAATACGATGACGCTTTTGTTCTTTCTGGAGAAGGAGAAACTAATTTTTCAACTCTTCACGCGGAAAACGAAAGGGTTTTCCCCCGCAATGAAGTTTGTCGATGGCCTACATCTACAGTATAGCCAGCGGCACTGCAAGCGACCTTTGAAAGAGTTCTCTAGGTTAAATTTTGTATGATTATAGATAGATCTTTGCGACATTACAATAAAAACTTTTCGCAAGTGCGGCGTAAGGCAAAAAAGTAACGAAAATTCGGGTTTTCGAGCCAGTTTATAGATAATGAATTGAATGACTTCATGTGAAGATTCGATGCAATTTTTCAAAGTTTCATTGTATGTTTTTATTTTTGTTACAGGTGAGTTAAAAAATGATCGATCGATCAGGCCGTTCGAAGTCCGTAAGTTATTGTTACAATAAAATTACATTAAGAAGCACATCGATAAATAAATTAATCTTCAATTTTCTTCCTCGCGATAACCTATATACTTGCTAATAAAGCTCTATAGGAAAGTTACCCAGTCCGAGACAATCGGGCAGAAATATTTATCAGCGAGAGCTCGGGGGCACTTGACTTCGCCTTCTCCGCCGCTTGACGAAGCTTCGATGGAAACGTTTTCCGTCGGACAGAAAGTACGCGCGGTGTACTTTCCCCCGCCGCGCGTCAATAACTAATTCGCCGACGAACCCTACTTCGCGCGCTCCGTAATCCAGAAAATAACTTAACGCGAAACGAGTTTCCGCGGTGTTGACTTTCCGCGATGTATATATCGAGCGCTCGAGGAGCTGAATTCCGTGCTGCCCCCGTTTATATCTATAATCCGCCTCGGATATCGGTGGGCGTACGGATCGCTACAGCTACTCGACACCCCCGCGCTCGGCTAATAAAACAAAAGCCATGACCGCAGAAGCGCCGGGCAAAAGTATATCTCCGCCGTTCCAAAAACCCGACCATTCCCCCCCCCCCCCCCCCCGGGTGCATCGCACGTGTCGCAGGCGGCGGCACCCACACGGCGCCGGTCGCGGCTCATTGCGCCGTCGCGAAACGTCACGCGGCGGATCTTCCCCCTGGTGGCCGGTGACGTCGAGGGGGGAGAGAGAGAGAGAGAGAGAGAGAGATCTGACGTCGCGCGCGCCATGCGTCAGCCTCGGTGACGTAAGGGCCGATAGCGCGGAGGGAAGGGAGAGCCATCTCTCTCTCTCTCTCTCTCTCTCTCTCTCACGCGCGAAAATTATGACGGCCCCGCAGAAGCGTGTACGCACGTGTACGCGCGATATACCTGCAGGACGAGGAGAGGGCGCTGCCGCCGCGGACCTGCCTTCTCGCACGTGCGCCCCGACTGGCGGCACTTGGTCGTCTGCTCTCTCTCCGTTCGAGGAACGACGAGTAGTAGAGAGAGAGAGAGAGAGAGAGAGGAGCGCGGCCGTAATTGAGAGGATCTCTCGCGGTGCTGAATTGACGGGTGCGCGACGCGCGTGTTCGCCGCGGCCGGAATTATCGGCGCGGGTAAATAGTGATTTTCGCGCCGGGGCGCCGCGAGTAATTGGACGCCTCTTCCTCCTCCTCGCCTGTTGCTGGAAGAATTATTGCGTTGTGCGTCGGAGCTGATCAAATGCACCTTCGGTGAGTCACTCGCTGCGGAGAGGACGATGCCGGAGCCGCCGGCCGACCGGTTCGGATGAAGGAGTCGTCGTCGTCGTTGTCTGTTAAGATTCAGCCTCCAGAGATAAGGTAAAACGGTATAACGTTCAGGTATTGCGCAATGTTTCACTCTCGAGGCGCAATCCGCTAACGACTTGCAAAAATATTTATCAAAGCAACGTCGAGTCGTCGCGGCTAATCGGCCTCGAGGAGACTCCCTCTCTCTCTCTCTCTCTCTCTCTCTTCGGGCGGATTTGCGATTTAGATTTCATTTATTCAGCGGGCGCGTCGACTTGTTGCTCGGCGCCTGTCCGCGATGTATATCTCGACTGCTCATTTCCTGGTGCTCGAACCGCCGACCGACCGGCGCGGGACGTTTTTCTGCCTCGGCGCGCGGACGCCGTCCGCGGGAGGGAGGGTACACGTCGCATCGATTTTCACGCACGAGCCGATTATGATGATTCGCGCACAGCTCGGCGACACGGATTTTCCATTTTCGCCGCGCGCTGGCTCGGGTCTCGCTGTCGAGCGCGGGAGGTTTTGGAAGCGATTTTTTGTCCGTCGCCGGCCGGGGGAACGGACGCATCTTTTGCCGAGTCTGTGAATTTTGCAGATATGTATAGCCAGCCGCTGCCGCCGCGGCGGGTGTAAAAATAGATTTTCGATTTTTTTGAGTCTGAAATCGGAGAAGCCGATAAGATAAACTGTAACTCCGAGTCGAGAGATACGTGTACATGTTTTGGGCGAAAAAGGAGGTTGATTTAAAACTTTTCGAGGTGCATCGCACAATGGAAGAAAGAGCGCCTTCTAAAAAAAAAAAAAAAAAAGAATAAAATGTTTCCCTCCCGCAAAACTGAAACGTCGCGGGGAAAGATTAACCGAAGCGTGAAAATCGCAAAACATACATCCCCACATTTTTCCATTGTACAAGCAAACCGGCCCGCGACAAAATAAAATTCCCATCTCGAAGCGGCTCCGGGCTCGTTACAATAATTTAAGCGCACTCGCGATCCTTTCGCAATCCTTTAAAAGCGCCGTCGTCGTCGGGTCCGCGATCCTTTCTACTCTCGCGCCTGCCATCAATGGCGCGCGAAAACTCTATTAATGGCCGCGTATAATTTTCCTGAAATTCGCTCCCCCGCCGCCGCCGCCGCCGCCGTCGGGTTGCTGCATTGTGGCTGAGGGGTTGCGCAAGGCTCTCCGTCAACCCGAGGAAAGGCGCGCCGAGGGAGGGGAGCAGCACAATTAAAAGGATCGGATTTGGCAAGAGCGCCGAGCGACACTCGCTGTGTATTATGTACCAGCGGTGAGCCGAGCAAAAAGACCGGGGAGAGGCACTCGGGCCTCCGGGGAAAGCGAGATCTTGGGCTCTCGGATTTGCCGCGGATCGATTAGTTCTGAGCTGCAAGTGGAGATTTGCCTTTTTTTTTTTTAGCGAATCGCTGGACTTTCTTTAGAATTGCGGAGTGGCGAAAATTGGACGGGGGGATCGAGTGTGGCGTTATAACGGAATTGGGAATGATTATCGCCGTGGTTTTGAGCGGAAATTAATTGGAAATGTGGCTTGGCAAAAGTGGATTTTGTCATTGCCGAGTGAAAGTTTTGCATTCCTTTTTTTTTTGGCGTGGGAGAGAATTTACGCTCAGCTGATCGATTATGAGTTTTAACGAAGCGAGAAACCAACTTCGAATTGGATTAATATTCCAACGCGAAGTGAAATTTCGATTTTCTTTTGTAAAAGATTCGATAACATTGCTATTAAAACAATTTAGCTAAAATTTAGCTCCACCAGTTAAATTCATGCGCATTATGCGCGCTCTATTTTTTTATTAGGCATATTAGGAATTCATTAATCATGTATACGTTCAAAATATTTTTTCTATTGTAATTTCATGAATCCTTAATAATTGAGTAATGTAGAATCCTTTTATCCTTAACGTACGTACACCTCGTACTAAATTTTGAGGTTAGAAGCATTAAATAGAAAATAAAAACCAATGGCAATATTAGTACGTCATTACTTTTAATTATTAAACGTTTAAAATTCTATTATTTAAATTTTACCGCCTTAATTGAGTTGACTAAAAACATCCGGCTTCAAATTTCCGGCTTCAATGTTTTCATGTTTTTTTTTTAAGGTAGGAGAACGTATTTAGCTCGTAGAGCCTCTAGGCATTTTTATACAATAGCGGATAGTCACTTTCATACAATACCGGAAGTCCAAGCGTTCCGATGCGTATTTTCTGCCCTGAATCCGCTCTGCAGTTCATATTCCAATAGAGATGATCAACGTAGTTTCGAAAACTGCTTAAAAATAAAGATCTTCCAAATTTCATTGACATTTCCGTCGCAGTAGGAGTAGAGAGCAAAATCGTCGCTCGAAGCGTTCGTTACACTCGTCGAAATTCCGCGCCCAATATACTTCTATTCCAAAAAAGCGAACGTATCCCGCTTTTCATCTCTCCCGATCAAACCTTCCACTCGCCGGCCGAAAGTTATATCACATTTCCCGCCTTCAGCGCCGAAGTTTCTCCCGAAGAATGTCAAAGAGAGCGACAGTGATATCCCGCTTGGAAGGAAAGGAAAAAAAAAAAAGAAAAGAACAGAAAAAGAGGAAAAAAATGTCGGCGCGCGGCTCTCTGAAAAAGGCTCGGGGAAAAAAGTGGCCGGTTCGTGGTCATTGTCGGCGCGAAAAGTTCTCCTGGCGCAAGTCGCCGTCGTCGTCGTCGGCGTCGTGAAAGCGAGTCGTATTCGCGACCCCTTTTTTCTGCTCGGACGCGCGGCTCTCGAGCGACTCGCGCGCGCACACAGACACGGAGGCAGGTCGAGGCGCAATATTGCGCCGCGCATGTTCCTTCGCAAAATTATCCAAATTCCTTGCTAATGGCTCGCGATTGTTCTCCGCATAACCGAAGGAAATCTGGGTCGGAGCCGGTAATCTTTTCCGTTTTTCAGCGCGACGCGTCTCTTTTCCTTTATCTCCATGCCACCTACAGTCGCGGCTTACGGCTTCGGCGCTTTTTATTTCCCTTTGTCCCGCCGGTAATGTTTCATTCTGGTGTTTTTTAATCTCTCTCTCTCTCTCTCTCTCCCTCAGCGCGAAAGACACGCGGCGCTAGAAGCCAATAGAAGTAACGCGTCGGCGTCTTAATCGCACCGGTATTAAGAGGGTCAGGTGATCCGGTCGATAACGAGCGAAATTAAAAAATAATCACGTCGAGCTTTACGACGACGTGTTAACAAGTGATTTACGCGCGAGCCGAGCCGCCGCGCATAATTCCCAATCAAGCCCTCGAAAAACTGTGTACAAGAGCGCGCGCGCGCAAGTAGTGTCTGGCAAGCGCCTTCCGATTCGCGAGAGGAGGGAGAGAGAGAGAAAAAGAGCGTATACACAGGCCGGTCGACTGCTCCTCGTGGCAATTAACTCTCGGGCAGCTAATTACCGACAAAGCGCCGCGCTAATCAAGCCGAAGCTACGCGCCTATAAATATATGCCTCGGCAATTACCTCATTATCTCGGCCAGACAATCTCATCGCAAGCGCCGCGCTCTCTGTTCTCTCTCTCTCTCTCTCTCTCTCTCTCTCGGGAGGTACATAGAAAAATAGGACTGCGATGTAATAAACCGAATGGGAACGAAAAGGAGAGAGAGAGAGAGTCTCGAGACGTATCCGGTTCCCTGATGATCGAATCAATTATTGCATATCCGATATAATGCGCTCGCGGCATGAACGCCGCCGAGGAAGTTGCCGGAGTTTCGTCGCCACGATGACTGCCGGTCTGATAAAAGGATGCAGGTACCAGGGAACTGTTGCTTCGTTTTTTTGAGTTTCCACGGTTTGTGTTAATTGATCTTTGGGCTTGTTAACGGGGATTCGTCGCGTTACTTTGCGAAAGACATGATATTTTATTGGATTTGTTGTGATTTTTGTAACATTTCAAGTTTCCGATCAACAACTCGGTTATCTGTGCGTTCAACCGCAAAGATAAGCAACCGACTTAACCTTCTGTGTATGTTCCGCGATAGTTATGATAATACGGCAGATAACGAAAAGAGCGTTTCAACAAAATTCACTGTGTCAAGAGAGGTTGTCCACCGAATATTTTTCTTTGCGGTATTATACGCCTTTTGTTTTGGCGTTTCCTGTTTTACGGACAATCCATTATTTTTTCAGAAAAGTTAGTATAACGCGGTACCTTAAAAAAGTCGTAATGTTTGCGCTTGAAGTAATATACATTTTACAAAAAATTGTAATCAGTGTAAAATATTTTAATATTTTTTTTAAATAAGCAAGAATCTAAAATTTAACCGAAAAACATTAAAATCTTCAGTGACCCAAAAATCTTTTACCATTAATTCCCAGTTGTTCGGAAAAAAGTTCATTCAAAAAACCACTCCGCGATGCAAACTATCACCAATCGGTAAACGTTTCCTATATGCGCGCAAACAAACAAAGCACAAAAGCCGATACTTTGCATACGACGCGCTGTCATCGAGCAGCTTCGCCGCGGGAAGAAGTTTTCCGCAATAAAACGAGAGCCTCGCCGAGCCTTTAATAACGATGGGGGAAACTGAAATAGGTCGTATTTCATCGAACGGGGCTTTCGTTCCGTCCCGACTCTCCTCATCTCCTTTTCGGATTAAAAAAAACTCTCGCGAGTCGAGGCTCTCCTCGTCGCCTCGGCAATTTTTCAGCGGCACCTTAATACAAACTTCCTCTCGCGCTAATCGCTCGAAACACGGGATGATTCGGTGCTTTTCTGGAAGGTCGAGCGCCGCGCGAATATGACGCTGCGCATTAAAAATGCGCACACGCTCAGCCGACTGTAAAATTATTTGTCTAGACGGATTTCGTTGTTTTATTCATGGGGACTTTGGCGAAATGTAATACTTTTTGGGTATATATATATATAAGTAAATTCAAATGCTCGACTGATATGTTCCATTGGTTTTATATGCTCGTGCGCGGGGGGGGGGGGGGGATTTTTATCCGATTGCTTTCGATGAATATCGGAAAACTGAGAACTTGATGCTCGACTGAACGGTTTGAATATAATTTAATTGTATTCGGAAAGAGAGAATACGTTGTAATACGGATTTGTTAGATAAGCGTAAAGTCTGTTTTAAATTTATAGTATTATATCATTTCGTCGTCACCCGAGTCACGGGTCATTATATTATTACAATTAAATTGATGAATTGGCGTTAAAAAATTATTATTTACAAAAAATTAATTGCCACCTCTGTGAACAAGTGTGTACATAAATAAATTGAAAATAACCACTACGGAATATTACTTTCAATCTGCAGAATTATTAGTTGACGATTTGAATAATATACGAATCTAAGAACTGAGACACATTAATTTTAAAAAACCAGTTAGTTAAAACGCGATGAAATTCAGTCTGCTGCGTTTAGGAGCAATTTCAATTAGGTCGACGTAAGTTTTCGGTATACGATTTCTCAATATTCATAATTACTTAATATTTTTCAAAGTGCAAATTAAAATTAATGAATTCCCCGCGCCGCTGGATTGTAACGTAAGATATGCGAAATAAAGTGTTTCCATAAATTATACGATCATGATATTTTTTCTCGGCGCGCGTACATGCTAAACTGTTGCGAAATAATTTACTGCAGAATAACTCGCGTTAAGCTCGAAATAAACAAAGTGAATTTTATATTTCAATTTCCGAAATGTTATGTTTCCCGTAAAATTTTTCATGGTTCAATAATAAAATAACAAAGCGCACGCGGACCCGACATCTCCGCGTTCGTTTGCTCTCTTTTTCCCCGCAAAAGGCTTCCCAATCCAGCGTAAGCACCCCCCGAATTATTCGTATATTGATCCTCGATTCGCAGCTTTCGAAACCATTTAAACGGCAAATTCAGTTTTTGCTCGAAACCAAGCTCTCTCCCTCCCTGGGCGCATCTCCCTTTTAAAGCTCCGCGCTTTTATAACCGAGCCGGGCGCCGCGGCAAACGAAATTCCCGGACAAAAAGCTCGGGAAAAAAGCGCGTCGAGAATGCCGAGTCAATCGAGGCGCCGCGTGATCTCCGCCGGCGTGAAACTCGCTCCGGGACCCGAAAACGCGCGGCGGAAAGAATTTTGCGCTGCCCTCTCTCTCTCTCTCTCTCAATATACACATTGTTTGTAGTTTGGAAAGTGCCGTAAATCGTCGCCGCTGCGCTGCGGCCGCCGCGCGAGCGACATAAATTACGCAAGACAAATTGTCGGGGGAGGGCGCAGTGCCGGCGAGCGTTACACCCATTAGGTACGCGTGTAAACGCGTCCACCTTTCTTTCCGTCCTGCGTTGTGAGAGCGAATTACCGAGGGAGGGAGGTTCGTGTGATGTTTTTTTAGCCGATGTAAATAGACTCGCCGGTGGTTTTGCGAACTGCCATCTGTAGTCGGTTTAATCTCTGACGAGGAACCAATTTCTTACGGTAATAATCGGCTTGTGTGCGATCGACTGATGGGTATCGAGGGTTGGAGATGCTGATTAATCTTTTTTTGTATGTATATAAGTCGTGTCGAGCGGAAAGTGATTTAGAAAAAGTTGGAAGGCGTGTGTAAAAAGTTATTTCGCAGAAGCAAGACAAGTTTATTTAACGTGTATTTTGTCGTCGTAAAATTGTACCGCATTCAAAATATAATTACCGTGTGACAGAAATGGCTTTTGGTAAAAGAAAAATAGTCCTAAAACACGTTAATTTTATTGCCCGAAATAAAACGGATCACGTTAACAAACATTTTGTTTTATTTTTTTTTTTTTACGTTATAGAGTTTTTATTCAATTATGTCTATTGGATTACCAATACGTACTTCTTCGAATTAGTTTTATTTTTTGTAATACTATTTTAAATAAATAATAAACCATTTCAAATTTAAACGAAAGAATAAATTAATTTTCTTGCCGAATACCGTTACATTAACAGTACCGAGTTAAATGTATTTAGGTTTCACTAGCCGCCACTCCATTAAGATTAAAATCCGTTCTTTTGCACCAATTTTACACCAGCAAGTAAAATTTGGCCTCTTTAAAGAACCGTATTTTTTTTTTCGGATTTAAAATAACGTCGCGTTCGAAGCAAAGTAAAACTCCCATTTTTCAGTCCCGCGGAAAAATCGATTCGAGCTTTCCGGCGCGTCACGAGAGAAAAGAGGCATTCCCGATATTGCCAACCGTTAAAAAATGAGCCAATCGGTAATCGGATCCGCGTCGAGCGGAATCCCGGCCTGTTAAAAACTGAACGGGAGAGCGGTGATTTCTAATTTGCCTCGGGGCCGCTTGGGGCCTCCACCGTCTTGAGTTTGCATTGGCGCGCGCGTTTATTGCCTTTAATTAACGGAAGTGCTACGGCGCGCGGCGCGCGCGGGACATTAACATGCGATATGTTAATGGCGAGAAATGTGGGAACTTTCCTTTTCGGTTGAGGTTTTTCGATGCTCCAGTTTTCCAGCGCGCGTTTTATGCACGCTTTTATTCCTTCCTCGGTGGATAATAAAAGCTCCGCTCGTCTCTCTCTCTCTCTCTCTCTCTCTCTCGTCGCTCGAGGAATTCGTATAAAATGACAGATTGCGTCGAGTCCGGAACGAATTTCTTTCGGTGGAGGGTAATTAAATTAAATTTGGCGAAAAATGTTCGTTGCCGATGGGCGAGTGAAACTTTGTTGTTGCAGATAGAAGAAAAAAAGGAAAGGCTGCTATTATATTTGGAAACTGAAAATTTTTCGCGAAAGTGCTTGGCTGCATTGAAGCTTTGGGACACTTTGGTGAAAAGCGTGAGAGAATTCATGTCACGTATATGGATTATGTCACGCTGTACTGGTTAATTTTATGTGCAGGAAGTAATGCGAAATTTCCCTTTTGCAGTAAAAAGCTACTTTGGTAGAGGGGAATTTTTCGTTAAAAGAGTCAAAATTAGCGCTAAAATTTTGAGTAAAAATTCTCGCCGGCACCTTTCAGCTTTTCAATTTTCAAAATCAAAATTAGATTGTCTTAGAAAGGTTTTTTTATATGAGAAGTAATCCTTCCTCAAACACTCGAATCTAATCTGCGGTATACTTTAATTTCCAAAGCAACATTTTAAATCGCAACGACGGCTCCAATAAATTATAATAACGTCGCGATATTTAAAAAATAATATTTTTATCACATATCAGGAGGCACACCGCAGCGACAGCCAAAGTAAATAGCCTTCAACGAAATTCGAAAACATAACCCTCGAACGTCCAAACAGGCGACTCCGACTCGGGTGGCTTCCCGAAACGTGTATCGCAGCCGAATAAAAGCTTAAAAACAACGCAACAAAGAATCCGAGCGCTCGGCGTCTTCATAATTTCCTCGCCACGGTCTTCTTTATACACATAAACCACACCGGGAGAAGAAGACCGCGTCGTAAATTCCTTCCGCCGACGCGGGAACGAGAGAGAGAGAAAGAGAGAGAGAGAGAGAGCAGCGAACGCTCTCGAGGCAGGGAGGCAGCAAAAAGGCCAGTATTCCGAAAACGATGTCCCAACAAATCAGACTCCCACCGCTTTGTTTGAAGATCCCTCGCCACCGCGCTCGAGCACTCAATCGCTCCGCGCGACGAGATGGTATTTTAACGCCCACGAGATATCGGGCGCATTAATAAATTTTATACGCTTTTCTCTCCCTCTCGGGGACTCGCCGCGCGGAATGTGGCGAAGCGGCGGTTTTTAATCCGCGATTCTAAACCGGGATCTTACGTCTCTCTCTCTCTCTGCATGGCGTCGCGTGAAAGTGCGCTGCATAAATCGAACGACGAATCGACTTAAACGGCGCAGGCCTCGGATCCTCGCAGCTCCTCGAGCTCGACAATCGATACCCTTGCACCGTGGACACCTCTCTCTCTCTCGAGAGAGAGAGAGTAACCCGACCTTAATCCCCCGGTGTAAAACAGACGTAAACCCTCCTCGTGTCCGAAGAAAAAAGAAAGAGAGAGAGAGAGAGCCGGCCTGCGAACCTGCCTCTCCACTCGGCTCGGAAGGTGGATCCGCACTTTGCGAGAAGCCGAGATTATATACGGCCCGGGCTCGCGAGCGATCCGCTAAACGAGAGAGGAGCCAAAACAAAAAGAGCGAAATCTCAACAGACGTACCGGGGGATCTCTTCTCTCTCTGCGTTGGCCGAGGCGCCGCCGAGGAGCCGCGACAGATGTCGCCAGTGGCCGCAAGCGCCGCACGCTCGATTTTTCTGGTTTTTTTTTTTCAGAGAGAGAGAGAGAGAGGCCCGATCGGTTTGTCATTGCGCCTTTGACTTTGCCTTGGGCGAACGTGTACCCCGCCTGCGAAGAGATGCCGTTCTGCGATTTCGCGGGCGTTGGTCGGGGGAGGGGTGGATGTAATATTGTCGAATCGGTGCACCTCGATGGGCTGTATTCGACGCGCAAGTACACACACACACCGGTTTTAGAAGCTAAATATATACTCGCGGGGCGGATTGTCGTGCGAATGTTTTGCGTTTAGCTTCTCGTTATTAAATTATAATGGCGAGAGAGGGGCTTTAATGCCGTTTACACTCGGCTTAATTAAAATTCATTTTGCATTTGCGCGTATTTTAACTTATTCATCGAATGTAAATTGCTGCCTATTTACCGCGTGCGTATACGATATTATTTGTCATTTACGAATACCCAGGCGTAACTGTTCTCTACTAGAGTAATTATTGCATATCGACTCGATGCGACTTATGCAGCTGCGATGTTAATAACTGACGATTTATGAAGCTTCGATTACCGCAAAACGGAATTAAATAATAATTCCAATGACGCCGCGAATTTGCATTTAACAAAAAAAAAAAAAAAAGGAAATAATAACAGCTGGGAAATCCACGAGCGCGTTTTTTTCTTTTTTATTGTCAGTAAACGCCACTCACGATTAGTCGCGAATTAAATCATACAGCCCAACTGGTTAGAAGCCGATTCTAATTGCCATGCGCGCCGACTTTAATTTGCGTTTACTCGCGCGCACCGCGCCTATTGTAATCGCGCCGCGCGCCGACTGATTAAGACC
Source organism: Ormyrus pomaceus (assembly GCA_900474385.1). NCBI lineage: Eukaryota > Metazoa > Arthropoda > Insecta > Hymenoptera > Ormyridae > Ormyrus > Ormyrus pomaceus. The sequence goes on from UCOM01000896.1 coordinate 49,193, forward strand.
GACTTCTCTCTCTCTCTCTCGAGAGAGAGAGAGAGAGAGAGAGAGCGTCGAAAAATATCCGGGCGACGAAAAAGGTCGACGCTTGTGTTATATTTATATGAAATGTAGGCCGCGCGCTTACATACAGTAAATCGGCTAGATTTTTGCCAGGCCTGCATCACGCCACGTGCGGCGCGTGGAAAGCGCAAAACGGAACTTATTTCAATGCTGAAACGCGCAAGGACGCGTTCTATTTTGGTATTCAGTCATTGCGCGACGCGGAACGTTTATAGGAGGACTTTCGATTCCCCCCCGGTTCGAGGGTCATATCTCTCTCTCTCTCTCTCTCTCTCTCTCTCTCTCTCTGCACTCGAGAGTCGCGCGCATCTCTTAAACGCCGAGTAGAAAGTCTCTCGTTATCTCGCGGCGATCGGCCGAAAAAAAGTAGCGCTTATTGTTCAATAAAGCAGAGAGAGAGAGAGAGGCAGAGAGAGAGAGAGATAAATCCGTATCTGCTCTGCAGCGTAACCGCGATTCCGGTGACGTAAGCTTAAGTGCCTTCGTTAGATAAATGCACGTCATTAACGTTGCGCGTCGAGTGAAAGGTTAAAAAATGGCGTATATTTTAGAGATTTTTGTAATCTCGCGCTTTTATTTGGAAACCGATGTGAAAAAGAATCTCTCCTCTCTCTCCAGCCCCTTTCTCCTTTCCAGGCGCTTGTTTACCGTTCAAAGTAAAAGCTAATCGGGATAATTATTATCGGCGTTTCGGTATCGAGAGAGTACATTAATATTGGAGATACGTCCTCCGTTCGAATTGGATTTCCCAAAAAAAGTAATTACTTTCATTACAATTCGGTGATTATTCATCGACCTGGCCTTTACAATAATCCTCAGCCCAGTTAGGACCTCCATTATTGATTCCCCATCAATCTCGAAACGAAAGTTAATAAGCAGCGCCGCCAATTAACACCAAAATCTCTCACACCTTGTCTCCCCGACTCCATGGAGCCCAAAGAAAAGCACTTGATGACCAACAACGAGTCCCTCTCGGCCCAGAATCATCCTCTCGCATTCTCCCGCAGCCGCAGATGATAGGAGGCGCGAGGCGTAAACTGGGTATAAACACGCTTAGATCTCGGCCGTCACGGCTTTGTTGCGGCCTCGTCCGCCGGTCGGCCGCCAACTCGGTGACAGTGATCGACCGCGAGGACCCGCATTTGAGTCGCGCTGTACTACCGCCCGACGCGAAAACGCGCGCCGATAGTTCACCACGGGTGGAAGGGGGGGGGGGTGAATGGTTCGGCTCTGTACGACGCGCTGCTAATTGTGTTATGGCGCGTCTGATAAGTTGAGTAATCGGCGGAGGATCTCGCCTGTTTACGCGGAGAGAGAGAGAGGCTTTATTTCTTTTCGGCGGTGCGCTGTGGATGTGGTTATCTAATCCGGGACCGACGGCTATCTAATCGGGGTCGTTATGAAATTTTTATTGTTTCTTTGCTTGTTTATTGGTGTTTTGGGAAAATATGCGATTGATTGGCCTGCGGTTTTAACGATGTACGTTTAATTACTTGAACCGTTAGGACTGCTCTTTACATTTTGGCAAGATAATTAAATACTGATACGCCTAATTGCCGCGAGAATATCGCGTCCGTTTTAAAATTAGCCGACAAAGTAATTTTCTACTCGATCAAGCGAAAAGGTTAAGCTAACGTTCTGCGCGAATAATGTACCGCCTTTTTTTTTTTGTCAAACTTGTTTTACATACTCGTGAAAAACGCCAACAATAAGCAGCAACAGCTTTTTAATCCACCAACGTCGACCTCCTTCTCCGGCTTCTTCCGCCAAACAACCGCAAAACTACATCGCCGAGCGTTTAAACGATAATCTTCGATTCCCAAAGCCCCATTTCCTTTCTCGAAAAAAAAGTCGAACGTCTTGGGTAAACGCAGCCTGTTGCACCTCCTCCGACGCAGAACGAGCGAGAGAGAGAGGGAGAGAGAGAGAGAGAGCAGCGTGCGTGCAATGCAGCAGAGGCAAGAGAGAGGGGGGGATCAACGGCCCCGCGATTCTTTCTCGGCCGGTGGCCGTCGCTAAAGGCCGTTTTTCCACTTTCGCGCGGGGCCAATTTATCGCGGCGCGCGACTCGCGAGCCGCCGAGGTTAATGGTCCGAGGGGAGGAAGAGGCGGCGGCGCATGTTCGCCGCTGATACGGAACGGCGCCGAGAGATCCTTTTCGTCGGGAGGAAAAGGTGGCTCTCTCTGCATACGTACGCTCGGGAGGCGAAGTTTAAGGGGCGGGTCTATTTTATCAGGTGGCAAGAGACGCGCACGGCGCGCAAGTCGCGCGTGCATTGCCAATGGACTCGGAGGGTCTCTCGAGTTTTCTGGGTCAGCGCGGTTTCGAGTCTGGAATTGGATTTTGAAAATTCACGATGCCGGACCTCGGATACTGTCGCCGTAAAGGGCGGCTCCTTTGTAAAAATCACGATGCATTATTCATGCCTTTTTCTTTCCTCCTGTATATATATGGGTATAGACCACGTCATGATTCGTTTTTGACGCTCGACTTGAAATTCTAGTTCAAAGGTCTTCGAGATCATTAACATCGCAGAGGACGGCCTGGGACAAATTTTCCGGAAGTCCCGGGACGAGTCGTAAACAAGATATAAAGAGATAAATCACGTTTATCTTCGGCGGTACTTATTGAGGCTGACGAAAATTCCGGGGTGAGACGTCCGCTGACGAGACCCGTAAATTTCCTCTTTGTACGTTTAATTGTTTTGCGAGAGGCCTCGCCTCTAACGCTTCGGTTTAGGGATTAACTAAGAACCGTTAGGTCGCTCCTTCAGTCTCGAGTATACCTATAGACTTTTGGGTGCACTCGGAACTACTCGGCGCAACTTTATAACGCCGCGCGTAGTTTTTTTTTTGCTTTCTTTCGAAGCGACTGTGGGAAGTAAAGACAGTGAGGCAAAATTTTTGTATTTATTCTTTGGATTACCAGGCTTTATTAGTGCCGCATTCAAAGGAACGGGGGACTCGTTACGATTATTTTTCTCATTTAACCGCTACTTTTAACGATTCCTGTTCAAGTTTTTTTTTCCACCGAAGCGCAACAATAAAAAAGCGCGAGTATTATTTGTGATCGAAGTCGAGTTTTAAACTAAAATTACAGTAAATAACTGTGTGGAAAATTGACGCGTAAAAAAAAAAAGGCGGCGATAAAATTCTAGAGTATACTTTACTTGAAAATAAACGAAGCAACAGCGGCCTTATTCGATAAATCGATACGTAACATGTAATATATGTATTTTACAACTTTTGAGTTTTTTAATATTGATTTTTCCCGACTCGTTTTATTAAATTTCCATAATTAACAATGTAATCTTTTGACGTCAACCGGTCGCTTCGACGTAAACTTTTTTTTTTTCTAAATTGTTGTGGAATAATGCAGGCAGCTCGATTTCAAGCTTACATAAATGTGACAGTATTATAAATTAAAAATGTAATAGTCACATGTGTTGCGCGTTTTGCAGGGATTCCCTATTATATAAAACGAGCGTCTGAAGAATTTTATGATTTTTAATGAACACGTTTTAATTACATGATACGAATGTACTGAAAGTGCAATAATTTGTTGAAGCATTAATTAATTATTATTACAAAATTTGCAATAAATTATGGGAATTTAGTTAAGAGAATGAAATTAAAGCTAAAATACGTTTTAATTATTAAAATGGTTTCAAATTTACTTTGCATATTACATTTGAACGAATTTTCGTAACTTGCAGTAAAATTCTATTTCTATCGGTGAGTTTAATATTCGGTATATCCATTAATCTTTTTTTCTCTTAATATAGAACTAAGAAAGACAATTGCCATTCGCTTGAAAAGTGTCGGCGCGAAAGTTGTAATTGTAATGAAATGTATATTATTATATTTTTAGTATACAAAGTATTTTCATTGCGCGTCTTTCGAATGAGTCAGACGAGAGAATTGCACAAATTTCATTATGAATCACAACTTTCTGTTACGAAAACTACCGATTTCCTTAGACTCATAAGTATATTTTTAAATAAGTTTTACCCGCAACATTTTATCTAATTAATTAAGTGGAAAAACACCGATCGAGCCTGTTTAAAGTTAATTGTTGGCAGCGACTCTTTAAAGACTCGAAAATAAGCCCAAGTTCGCGATAAAGCAAACTTTCTGATAAGCCGCTTTTCTAATGCGTCATCCCTAATCAAAGAGCTGCCGTACATATATACAGCACGAACTCAGTTTTCATTCTCCTGCAATGTCATCGAATAGCCGCGGGGGCCACAATGGGAGCGTCGTTCCGGGCGTGCAACTAACAGAAATCTATTAGGATCTCGGTTTCCACCTAACGCCAAGGGCCCCCATAAACAGGACAGAGGCACAGTCTCGAAAAGCAAGCGGCGAGATAGAGAGAGAGAGAGAGAGAGAGGCGGCGGAGAAAAGCAGCCGCCCCCCGCGGCTCCCCGACAAAAGCCTCCTCGATCAGCCGGCCGAGGTATAGTAGTATTCACATCCCACTTCTCTCTCTCTCTCTCTCTCTCTAAACGCGCGTCGCCGATTTCGAAGGCAGGCGATATACACACTTCCCCTCTCTCTCTTACGCGCACGATTCCCGCAAGTGGACCAACTCGGCGAGCGTCGCTCCTCCTAGCGACGACAGCTCGAATGTCGGTCCGTCTCGGTCTTGCACGTTGCGCGCGAGAGAGAGAGAGAGAGATAGGAGAGGCTCGCGCGCGAGAGTGTGTGCGTTTTCACGTTCGTCGGCAATATGGCTTCCGCCACAGAGTGAGAGTCTCTCTCTCTCTCTCGCTCTCCCTCTACATTCTCTCTCCCCTTTAACGCGGCCGCGCGCGGTGACTGCGCGCTCGCTCACTCTCTCGCGCGCGCCGTATTGTGTGTTGTGTACATGCACACGGGAGAGAGAGAGAGAGAGAGAGAGCCCCGCGCGCAGTGTGTATTGCGACAGGGGAGAAACTCACCAAAAATCCGTAAGCAGTCCGTTCATTCTCCGCCGCGTCTCCGAGGCGCGCCGTGCCGTAAGCGATTATAACCGTAATTATTATATATCCATCGAGTGTCCCCGACGAACTATGCGCGCTGCTGCTCCTCGTTTAAAAGCCGGAGAAAGGAGCTGCGACGACGCGAATGAGCGCAGCGCGAGAGTGAAGTGCCGCTGGCGTGCGACCACGGAGGCGAGTACATAAACATACAGAGTGCGGTGTCGCGGACTTTAAAGGTTAGGTGCTGCGCCTGGCCAGTGCTTGTATCTCTTCCCCGAGGATGAGACTGGTCCGCTCGAGGCGAGAAGCTCGGCTCCTCGGCGCGGTGGTGGCAGCAGCGAGTGCGTCGACCCAACCTGCGGATAAATAAACAAACGCATAAACAAAGGAACGGCCGGCCGAACAGCTGATAGAGAGACAATAGGATCGCGCATAGTTCCGAGTCGGAGAGCAACAGAGAGAGAGGGAGCACGAGTGTCGGCTCGCGCGAGAGAGAAAGAGAGAAAGAGAGGGCTCGAGTTAAAAGTCCTCCATCTCCGTCTTGCATTTTTCTATCCGGCGGTGCGCGGCGCTGCTCGCTCTGTGCCGACAGTCCTCGTCGTCGTGTGCACGTGTGCTGTGCCCCCTCCCTCCCCGGCAGCCCCCTCCCCCCGGCTGCACACACCTTTACTCGGTAGCGGCGAGCGCGCGCGTACGCAAAGTGCAAAGTGGAAGAGACTCGACTGTATACACAGCAGCAGGCAGTGACGACGAACGAGGAGAGGATCGCACGGCCTGCGCGCTCGCTGGCGCCGATGCGACGTTGCCGACTCTGCGAGCGCCCTCTGCTGCGACTTTCGCACTCCTCCGCTCTCTCGCGGCACCGCAGCCAGCAGCGGTAAGCAGACGGGCAGCTTAGGCCAGCTCCTACGCTACGTACTACGTAGCTGGTTGTTGCTGCCGCTGCCGCCGCCGCCGCCGCCGCCTCGGCTTTTAACGTTGCGAAACTGCAGGAAGGTTAGGTCGACCGCCAGACAGAGACGGAGCGTGTGCGAGAGAAAAAACAGCAGCAGCAGCAGCAGCAGCGGCTGTGCGGCCAGGCAAAGAGAGCGAGCGTCCGCGAGGGAGATATCGCCCAAGCCGAGAGACCGAGGACGATGCTCGAGGCCGCGGTAGCCCCAAAGTCTTAGTGCTCCGAGCTGTGTCTGTGTGTGCGTGCGTGCGCGTGCTTCGGCCGACGGTGAACTCTCTCGGGAGAAGAGGTTAGAGTGCGCGGATTCGTAAAGGACAGAGAGACTCTACGGGGCCAGAGAGCGAGTGCTACGACCGAGAGCGAGCGAGAGAGAGGGGAAGCAGTCCCGAGGAGGCGGCCTATGCCATGAGGATGCGCAGGCAGCTGGACACGTGACACGCAATCGGAATAACCCGACCGCCTCATGAAGAAATCACGGTGAGTACCCGCTGAGACTTTTGCCAAGCTCTCGAAGCTCCGAAGAGTTTTCTTTTTTTTTGAGTCGTCGACGAAATTCGATTCGTCAATTATACTCGTGTCTGACGTACGAGTTTAAATGAGCGTGGAAGCTCTCGGTGCATCGGAAGGTAGAGAGAGAGTCACCTGAAGGTTGGGGCCCTCGGGGCCCTGCTTTTCGTAGGGGAGCCGCACATTGCGCTCCGAGTCGGTCGTTTGCTTGCACCTGGAGAGTTCTCGCATAGAGGGAAAGAGCGAGAGAGCGAGAAAGAGAGAGAGAGAGAGAGAAGGATCAGGTTATGGAAGGAAGGTAGGCAGTTGCAGCGACCCGTCTGCTCTCTCTCTCTCCCTCCCTCCCTCTTCCTGGTACGTCGAAACCATCGCTCTCTGCAGAATATTTTAATGGATTCTCACTCGTTCTCTCTTTCTATCCCCCCCCCCATCCCCTTGCGGCGGTCTTTTCTTCTTCCGACTGTAGGGCTGCGTGCTTTCCCGCTTCTTTTTTTTTAAGGGCCGCGATCCGCTCGTGGGAGGGCTGTTTTGAAATTCGACAAGTTACCGCCGCTCATTGATGCCTCGGCGCTTATTGCTCAATCGCGAGGCTCTTGAGAGTTTTGCTTCGGTTTTTCCGCTTCGGAACGTACGGCGGCGGCGCTCGTTGATTAGTATAGGCTTTTAGCCTCGCGAAAATTAGTCCCGTAAATCAATACCGGCGCGCGTATTTCGTTACCAGTCCGGCGAAGCAATTCTTAATCCTTTTTTGGCTTTCGAGCGTCGTTAGATTGCGGATATCTAAATGTGTTTACCGGGGATTTGCACGGCGGTCGGGCATTTATCGACAGTCGCGTTTATCAATAGTCACTGCGCCGTTATTGATAGTTGCGTTAAACTGCCGGCATTGTTTGTAAAATAATTTGCAGCCCCAGTAAATGTCGCGGCTCAAATTAAACACCGCGATTATACGTGTACCCTTTAATTTGCATTTCGCGCGAGCGCACTTTATTTCCGCGGCGCTTTTAAAACAATTCGCTCTCTCTCTCTCTCTCTCTCTCTCCCGGCTGCGCTAATAAAAAGTTCATTCGCCCAAATAAACGCATCTAGTCGAGCGGAGTTTCCCCGGCAAATATTGGAGCTAAGGGAGCAGCTCATTAGTTCTTCACAATAAAAATCTGATGGCCCAGAAAATTTACACTTCACCCTGTTAATCAGGGGGTGGGGGAGGAGGCAAAGTCGAGTCGGGCTAAATTCCGCCTAAAAGCCGAGGTCAACACTCAGCTGCTAAGAAACGACGACGGTCTCTCTCTCTCTCTCTCTCTCCCTCTTCTCTCCGGCGAAGTTCGTATCATTAGCGACGAGTGCCAAACCGAGTACGGAAATGATTGCTCTCCCTCTCCTATCCCCGTTTCCAATTTGCTAAACTGCCTAGGAGAACGAATTCTTGCAACTTTTTGATAGTTTCGAATCCGGTCCCCGCTTCCCTCCTGCCTCGAGGGG
>UCOM01000897.1:0-57050 GCA_900474385.1 Ormyrus pomaceus
TTTCAAAGAGAGTTATAGGCGTATCTGATGTTAATATAGAATATGGTATCACTGATCCATTAGGATTTTTATCATTAATGAAGAAAATGACGTTTCTTTTATTAAAGCAGAAATGAATGATTTTTTCCTAAAAATATAATAATTATAAATAGGTCAGAAAAATTCAGGTGTATTTTATAAGCAAAAATACCGCAAATTGGAATATTTTTTGTCTCTCTTCGTTTACAGTAACAAAATAACTTTGATAATTCCTTTCGATGGATTGACCAAAAATTTTCAAAATAGAAATACTAATTAATACTTTCATTAATCTTTTCATATTACATTGTATTTAGAAATACAAAGTTGCAAAAGAGGTACTGAAAGGAATTTATTTATTGGCACTGTTTATTCTTTAATCGTTGCAAAAAAATCAGTAACCTTAAGCCATAAACTTTATGCATAACTTTTTATGTTTTAAGTAAAGCATAAAAATACGTAATACCTGCAGGTATAATCATTGTTAGACTGAAATGTATATAAACCGTATGTATTACAAGTTTCAAACAATAATCTATATTTGCTCTTATTGAATAAAAAATTTTCCGCCAAACTAAAAGCAACTAAGGAAAAAACTGTGACTCTAATTTAAGATAGCTCTATTAAGATTCCGAAGGCAGTTGAGTAAATATATATAGAAAATTATAAAAATTTTTTTTGTTTTAGTTATTTAATGTCGCATCCCCCTTTCGAGTATTAGCAACAGAATTAACTATAGTCAGAAGGTTGGGACACATATTTTTTTCTTTTCGTTTTTCCTGTAATTATTGTTACTGTCGACGGGTTCGATTCCCGCCAACATTTTTCTGAAATGTTTCCAAAAATTTCAGATTGGCGGGCGGATTTGAACCCGCGCCCTCGAGCAGCCTTGTCTTGGGAAGCTAAATCCGACGTTTACCGTGAGGTAAACAAACCAATGCTTTTTAACCGCCTGAGCCAAGACCACTCTTAAGATCAAATTTATTTATTTATTTATTGAACCAGTAAAATTACAACTGCAGGGAAGCTAGGCATAATATAGCTTCCAGTAGTAACTCCTATAGAGGTAAATCTAGGTTAACCTATACATAGGTCTGCCTAAACTTAAAATCTAAGAAAACTTAAAACTAGTTTAAAACTAAAATAAAATTTGTTTACATATATTCAATAAGTAAACAGTGAATAGTGTTCTGTCATAACAAAATTTAACATTTATATAATCTTTACTTAGCGAACAGTTCATATATTTAATCTAACCTAACTTCTAAGTTTACAATAAATATCTATTATGAATATTTCTAAAATCGAATTCGATTTTGTAAGATAGTTTAACACGGTATTTCATGAAAAATAATATTGATTTACATAAATTATTTATAATAGAAATCAATATGATTCCCATTATTGTGCTTGTTGTTAACTTAGCAACGTCGCCTTTTTTCCTTCCCTCGTCCTCTTCGCCCGTCACAAAACGGCTTTAATTAAAATGTGTAAAGTGACTCACATTGCCGTCCTAATACATCGCATGTATCACGCCGAATAATTATTCTCAATGCAATGTTGTGATATTTTCAAAACATACTGCGAAACAAATAATCAAAAATTTTATTCTATTTTCAACAATAAATATCTTAAGAAACCATGTGGCTTCCTATAATTTGCTTGATACCATTAGAAAGTTTACAATTTCAAGTTTAATCAATTTTTTTTTCAAATTCACCTGCAGTCTTTTTGTATAAGAATTTGATAAGTATTCAGGCCAAATTCTCGTTTGTCATATAAGCTTACGGTTATATATGAATTATCAGTTTTTTTTTTAAATCATGTGCGAACCTAAAATTTTTCGCAATTCTGTGATTGATATATATTATTTTCATGTCTGTGTGGAGTAAACGGTCTTTTAATAGAGCCAACTTAATTGATTAAGCAAATCACCGTACTTACCAGAAAGATAACAAGGAAGTGATAGCTGTGTTTTTAATAAAATTTACTTACTCTATACTAGTTCATTATTTGACTATGTTTGCTTAAATTTTCACTTAACTTTTATCTAAGATTTCAGTGCATTTTATTAACGATTTTCTTTGCGTACATGTTACATTGTGCTTCTGAAAATTTTACATAATACTTAAAATTATTTTACCAAATTTAATTTACAATTTAAATTTGCACTATAAACACTATTAACACGAACAAACTTAATTTTGCATAATTTAGATACATTGAAGCAAAGATATTTAATCCAAGGCTCTTTGCTCCCTTTAAGTGCTTAAGGGAAAGCTTGGTGAAAACCTTAGACAAGACTAATAATCCTCAGATCATTTCGTTAATTATCTTTCTGAAAATTCTAGTAGATATACCAAATATATTGGACTTGAAATTATTCAGTTGCCGGTGTTCTCAATTCTATTCTTAAATTTAATTAAAATTTTGTATTCATCGATTTTCTTTATATTCATACAGATTACCTAAATACAGCATTTCACAAATTATACTATTTAGAGCAGAATATCGTAATTTCTGTTATGAATGAAAAGCATGCTGTAATTGTGCCTCCAAATAAAATAATGAAGCCGACATAAAAAATATTGCGGTTTACATAATGTTGGCCCCCAATATCTTCATTTTCTAAGTTTCTTGGAAATTGAGAATGAGCAAATTCTAGATCTTCCAATTCCTTAATGAAACCGCCTTCATTCAATTTCATCAAAATAATACTGAGTTTATAAAGAAATGGCGTATCTTCTGAACAACTGTATACATTGCTAAGTTCTTGAATTTTAAATTTTGATATGTAAAAAAATGGATTTTTGCGTAGGTAGAACTTTAATTTTGAAGCAGCAGCCATGCAAGCAACATGCTCTCCTTTCAAGAGAAGGGTAACACAATCTTCTAGTTTATCGATTGTAAAGTACCTGCTCAAAAAATTATTATACCCGGCCAATCTTTTGTAAGCCTTCACACCATAAATTTTCATTTTAGAATTTATCAAATCTTCAGTGGACTGCATTGGTGAATAATAAGGCACTGTATTTATTGCACTTATACGTGTTTGTATAATAGAATTGAGCATAAAAGCTGCGAATAGAGTAACAGTTATAAGTATCCTCACGGTTTCATATCTGAAAGGTTTAAGAACAGATTTCCAGATAAACATTTGAAGAAAATCGATGACTGCGTCAAAACTGGTCTGATTAAACGCATATTTTAAAATAAGAATGCAAACTAGTGAAGTAAAAATTATGAAACACCACATTTTAAAACTAAAAATAAGAGTAATTATCGTCAAATAATTGACACGATATGTAGTTGTTAAAATTCTGACGCTATAGCTACTGAAAGGATATACTTGTTGCCTCCAAAATTCCTTGACAAAATCAGGGGCTAAAGAACAATCAACTTTCTTCGAAAATATATCTTTAGTTAGGCCTTGAGGTTTACCCATTTCATCAACGTAACCATAATTATAAGATAATTTTACAGTCATAGTTGCATTTATGTATTCAAAAGCAGTGCATATAATTTTAAAAGGAAAGTTGAAAAATCTTTTGTAACCTTTTTTTGTATGATCATAACGAAAGAGATCTTGATTTGGATGCAGAACTGCGTTTATATTGTAACCATTTAAATTTTTGGTTTTATCAAAAAAATAAGTATTACAATCTGCAATATAGTATGTTAAGGGCTTAAAATTATCAAGAAATAAACTCAGGAATAATATATTCAAGGTCTTCAAAAAATATCGGACCCTCTCTGTATCTCAGAAAGTAATACAAAAGTGGTAAGATTTCGCGGGGGCGATCGATCGATGACCTTGACCTTTAAGATTATTTCAAGGTCAACTTTCGAATTTTGAATGGGATCCTCTACTTTTTACACCGCAGATCGAAATTTTTTCCTCCGTCCTTCAGTAATTTCTGAGATAGAAGGAGTCCGATGTTTTTGAATACCTTGTATATATATATATATATATATTGTTATATAAAAAAAGACGCCCATTTGTAATTGATACTTACGGCAGAATGAGTTAGACTGGTCGGAATTGAGCAAAAGTCGTTGAAATAATGTCCACTGTCCGTCTGATTCTATTTCATTCCAAAATGTTGGAGCTACACTTGTGAAAGGATTAAAAGTATACAGCATTAATTGATTGAGATGATTACTGCATAAATATAAAACGAATAAAAGATTGAACGCCCATGAAGATTCCAAGAAATCTTTCGCATTTTGACATCCGCTTCTTATATTTACATTAATAATGAGAAAACACGCTTCATGATTCCACCAAATAGAACTTCTTTTTTCTGCTAAGAAACTCAAAAGTGATAATTTGGAACCGACGGCAATAACAACAGCAGTAGCAGGATAGTTCTTTCTTCTGACAATCGTTTCATTTGTAATTGTTATTTGTCGAAACCGCTTCTGTTCCTCACGAATAGAATATTCTCGAATTTCAAAGAGAAATATGGGCATATCTGATGTTAATGTCGAATATGGTATCACTGATCCATTAAGATTTTGATCATTGCTAAAGAAGATGACGTTTCTTTTATTAAAGCAGCAATTTATTATTTTTTCCTAAAAATTTAATAATTATATAAAAATTTCAGAAAAGTGAAGGTTTACTTTATAAGCAAAAATACCGCGAATTGAAATATTTTTCGCCTTTCTGCGTTTACAGAAACAAAATAACTTTCATAATTCATTTCGATGCATTGACCAAAAATTTTCAAAATACAAATAATAATTAATGCTTGCGTTAATTTTTTCATATTTCATTAATTATATTTAGAAACGTAAAATTGCTAGAATGTACTGAAAGGAATATATTTCTTTACACTGTTCTATGTTTACCGATGGTAAAAAATCAATACTCTTAAGCAATGACATTTATGCGTAATTTTTCATATTTTACGTGAAACCTAAAAATGCAGAATATTTGTAGAGTATAATCATCATTAGACTCAAAAATATACGAAGCGTATGCGTTACAAGTTTCAAGCAATAAACTATATTTGTTCTTATTAAATAAAAAATAAATTGTATCGCCAGTCTAAATGATGGAGCTAACTTCGATTTCATTGATTTGCTTAATTTATCAAACAAGTCACTGTACGTTTAAATATGTCCGACGTTCAATATATTTATTTACTGTACTAGTTTATTATTTGACTATGTGTTTGTTTCAATTTTTAGTCAAGTTTCACCTAAGGTTTTAGTGCATTTTATTAACGATTTTTCTTTCTCGGCATTAAAAATTTCATATAATAAAGTTATAAAAAATTTAATTTTCGATAGTTTAAAAGCATATTATAAACGTTATGAACATTATTAACATGAATCAACTCTTTACAAATAATCCTGGCATTTTTCTCTATTCGCCTAAGTGAAACCTTAGTGAAAACCTTGGACGAGATAAATTCTGAGACGATTTCAGCAATTATGTTTCTGAGATTTCGAGTAGATATAAAATAATACATTGATCTTGTAAGCGTTGTCGGTGTTCTCAATTCTATTAGGAAATCATTCTGAATTCTGGGTTCTCCAATAAAAAATGATTTTTTACAAAAATCAAACTTGCTGAAAGGTATATCGATCGCCAATAATATAGATAACTGATGCATAACGTATTTCAATGTTTGTATTGATCCTTTTTTATATTTATTGTGGTTCTATAAACTTAAATAATAAATTAATGTATACCTTAAGTTTCAATAAAATATTCCAATAATTTAGGAATTAAATTTATTTAATTATTCATATATTCAAGTGAGGTTGAAAGTAAATATAGCATACATAAATTAAAATGTTTTGAACTTGAAAATATTTTTGTGAGAATGTTAAATTTCCTCACAGTTCCAGAATAAAACGTGGAATTTTCAATTTTTTCTAAAATGCGTTTAAATGGGTTAAAAATTAGTTTGCCACTTTGCTTGTTACATGTAAAATTCCAACTATACAATTACTAAAAAACCAAATTTTCATGGTATACTTTGGGTTCTGGTCACCGTTAGAAGTTGTTTCGAAAAAATCATTTATGCATACGGATAACTATACTCTTTGTCGATATACACCACTTTCTTTCAAGGAACATCGGTAGCATTCTAATTATATATAAGTGACGTATTGAGTGTATTGCACGTACTGAATATTTTTAACGCGTAGCCTCTTAGATTTTATCATATAAACAACACGTGGATACAAAATGAATAAAAATTTACTAACAATTTTGTTATTTTTTATGGATTTTATAGACATAGTTACTGTTTGTGATAGGAATTTTTTATATTTAAAAACATTCTCGAAAAGAATACAGCTGAATTTAATAATCCTTACTGATAAACAATAATAATTGCGACCAGATAATAAAACAGTGTTAAAATTTTCTCGTGTGAAAAGTGGGAAGTTTAATATCGACGTAGGTAAAGTAGCGTACTGTGTAAATTACCACTGAAGATAAACGAATATTATAGTTTCAGTTTAATTATAATTCGATCTATTTCCTTTTTTGCATTGATAAAAAGATAAAGGCTTCGTTTAAAAAGTGTTTTTACAGGTTTTTAATAGAAAAGTAAACAGGCGTAGAGTTAAAAAAAAGTCTTTGTCATTGATAATACATAATTCAGATACATAGAATATTTCGTAAGTCATGTGAAATTTGAATAACAATTTAATAAAATATATATCAGAAACCCCCAAGAAAGATACAATACACGACCCTTAAAAAATTGCACATTATTATAAATTAGCCATTTTTTTTATTGTCAATTCAAATTATTGTCCATTATTAATGTATTACTTATTTTGAATGTACTTTTTTTTATTAAAATAAAACAGTATTAACTGTATATTCTTTGATTGTCATTACAAAACTGTTAAAGGTAACAAGTTTCTTTTCCGATAGTTCTACAGCATACATTTGTAGCATAAACTACAAAAATTCGAAATTTTTTAAAATCGAATCTTTCGTTTCATAAAGCCTAATTGTCATATGTATAAGTTTTTAACCATAAAATCTAACTCAGCCAATCTCAAACGTTTTATTCTGTCTTTAACTTTCCTATAATCACTTTTTTTAACAGAGGATAATAATAATTGGGATGCATTGTGCTCATTCAGCTCTAATGAGAAATATTCTACGTTACCCTTTTTTTATAATTATTATAGCACAGAATTTTAATTTTTAAGAATTTGTTCATTTTTAGAATATAAAATATTGCTATGAAATTTAAAAGTTTCGAAAATAATTTACTTGTTTAAATAATTGTTTTAAATGAGAATATTCTCTCGGAGAATCTTCCTTCAGTTAGTGTTTACGATACCACAGAATACTTTATACTCCTTGTCGAGACGGTTCATTGAAAAAATTTTAAACCTGTTCAGCATGAAATCAAACAAACAAAATATGTCTACGTACAATGTTGGTTTAAAGCAAGTGTTCGTCTGGATGATTCTGTTTTCCTCAAAGCTTAATAAAGACTGAATAAATTTAACAAAAAAATAATATTTTATGAAAATACAAAAACAATAATCAAAGAAGATCCAAGAGTAATTAAAACTACAGATAAATATTATTTAAATAACATTTTAGATGAAACCATAATTCATTACTGTAATTTCAATAACGTAATAAATAATTATCACTTGCGTTTCTGGAACGTTTCAAGTTTAATAACCTGAATTAAACTTGTTTAAATGTACTTAATGATGTAAACGTGAATTTCATGTACGCAAGGAAGTCATTACAATTATATAAGTGTAATAACCAGTAAACCCGCCTAAAGCTAAAAATACCGCGCCATATTCCGCGATTAAATTTAAATATATCAGCAGAAATTATTCGATTCCCCTTATTTCTCCAAAAAGATAGCATCTTCCAGCGGTTAGGATATTTTATTTAAATCGCCGGGTAATAAAAAGCAGCGGACTCGCAGAAAAATAGAGAAAAGACATTAAAGTTTCTCCTCATCTTCGGTCATCGGCCTCGGCAGCTCTTTACCCGACCCTGACCCTAAGCTGCACTGCAGACAGTCCGTAAAGAAAGAGGCGAATGGTAGGTACAGGTTTACTGCATCGTCTTCTGCGCGCGCGGCAAATGTGCATGCGATGGGCACGGGAACGAACGTCGAGGAGAGGAGAGAGAAAAGAGGGAGAAAAAGCAATCGAAGCACCGACGGCAATCTGGAAAAATAAAACGCGCGCGAGGATTCCTCGAGACTCGTCTCTCCTGGCAATTCTCGGCCTCAAGGCCTAAAAATCCAGCCCTTAAAAAAGTCACCTTCGCGATAGGCGCTTCTTCTTCGCGAGAGCGAGAAAGAGAGAGAGAGAGAGAGAGAGTCCGCCGACAAACCAGATAGCCTGCAAATGCGAAGATTGCCGGGCGTTAATCTTCCCTGCGTGTTGCCGGGCCGCGCAATAATCTCGGATAACGATGTTTTCTACTGGCCTGGCGAGCAAAAATACGGAATGTATTTTTTTGCCGAGGCTTAGAAAGAAAGTGCGCGTATAAAAATTATAATCTATTGCCCCATTACTTTAATGTTCCCTCCGAAAAAGCTTTTTTTTCCATCCATTTAGAACGGCAGTTTACGGACTCCAGAAATCTCCTCAGCAGGAGAGAGACAGAATAAATTCTAGTTTTCAGCCTAAAAATAGAGCCGCCACGCCTGAAAAGTCGAATCCTCGCTCGCGAAATATTTATTATTCAGCGAGCGCCGGGGGGATCGCCGATCTTCTTTGTCTGAATCGGCGCAAGTCAGTTACTAACGACGCGCCCGTTATATTCCCGAGCGCGGCCATAATAGCAACCCCAAGGATCCCAGGGCTCTCTCGTCGAGAAAAATACGGATGCCTTCGCACGCGCCTCTAAGAACGAGTCCTGGTCGGGGGATATGCGTGCGACTGGTCCGGTCGGTTCTTACGCTGGTATGGGTATATCTGAAGCTGCCTAGCAGGGGGATCGGGACCAGTGTATCTGCAGGGTACAGAAAAGTGTCGGCTGCGAGGCTGAGTGGGACATTCGCTTCGCGACCGTGACCATGAAAGTACTGCGATCGCTCTTGCCTAGGCTAAACACTGCCGCTCTCTTGCTCAGCTGCTGCTGCTTCTTGGCTCTGCTAGGATGTGACGCGCGGATGGTGACTCCGGACGGGGACGTTGCGGTGGTGAACGAGTATCGTACGAAAGTAAAAAGCTCCGTGCAAGGAGTGCTCCACGTAGACGAGGGACCAGCGGACGATGTCAGTGAGGTTGAGAAAAAACTCCAGAGGGACATTGACGCGGCTGGTAAGTCTGACGTACAGAGCGACGAGGTGAAGGACGTGGGAATCGGCCGCGAGGTGGAGAAGATTCGAGTTGATGAATCGGTTGAGAAGCACGTTAACGAGTCGCCGGAGAAGCATGTTCAGAGGAGGGATCAGAAGGGATTTAAGAGGGTCATTAAGAGGTTGATCAAGAGATTAAAAAGGGATAGTAATGTCGTAAAAAAGGGAGAGTCAGTCAGTACTGTTGGTAAGATTGTAGAAGACAAAAAGGTTGAAACTGTCGATCAAGGACAAGGCAAGAGGGTTGAGGTTGAAGGAATTAGACGGCTGGATGTTGACGTGGATGATGAAGGTAAGAAAGCGAGTCAGGCTGGATCTCAGGCGAGTGTGAGAGCTTCGGTCTCTGAAAGTATTCACAAGCCTGCACACGTTCAATCTGGTCAGGATGATAAAGTTCACAACGTTGATAAGAGTGTTGCCGAACTCGGCCGGTCAGAAGTCGTTGACGATCAACCGAAGGTTAGTGGTGTTCACCGCCATCATGAAGTCGTTAAAGAAGCAGCTGTTGCAGAAAATTCTCTCAAATTGGAAGAAGTCATACCAGATCAGCAGCAAGTAGAAAGTTCAAACGAAAATGTCAAGCCGGCCTCTAGCCGTGCCGATGCATTTTCCAAGCTGCAATTCTTGAAAAATCAGGCGATAGAATTACAAATGAAAATTCGGAACAGCACGTTTTTGCAAAACTTGAAGGAGCAAGTGAACGAAGTACTTCCAGACTTCCCGAAGCTGTCGGAAAATCAGTTCCTTGAATTGTTGAAGGCTATTATTAAAAAGAATAACCTGCAGCAACAATCCGGTGAGATTAACAGCGGGGAATTGACAGACACCGGATTGAACGAAAATCAAATAGAAATCATCAAGTGCGCGCAAACCCTGGTTGTACGAAATGAAAGGCAATCATTTTTCGAGAACATGACAGAATGTATTCGCGGTTTGAACGTTGTTAATTGCATGCGTATATTCATTTTGCCCATCATCGTTGAGAACATGCCTGAAGCTTTTACGCAAAGCCTGCCGAATTTTCCCATTGAAGTAAATATCGCAGACTTCCTTCAAGGTAATCGTGACAAGCCCAAATCAGCAAGGCAAGCACCTTTTATTACTTTATACACTCCTCAATTACCAGATGCCGAATCTATCCTCTTTGATATGCTTATGGAAGGATTGCTAAGAAATCCTCCAAATGAAAATCTGCCGTCGTACATTGAGGAAAAGAATGAAACTCTTTCAAAGCTTCTTACTTGCAACAGACTGACTCTTTTACAAATGTCAGAAAAATTCTTGCCGGAAAGCGAAAGGCAAGGTTATGCCGATGAAATGTTGTCGTGTGTAAGGCGATTTGAATATTTAAGCTGCATTAAATATTTCTCTTGGCCTGCCATAAGAAAATATTATCCCGCTTTGCCAGAATTTCCCATTAGCGATGCATATTTAACATCATTGGTGTATCCAAATTACCCTCTGATTCCGTACCCTGGATATGAGGCTGGATTCGGTCATCTTCCAGAAGTTATAGAATCAGGACCATCCCGCATCAAAGCTGAAGCTGTTATTATGAATATTTTCAAAAAAGCTTTGAGTGAGATTCCGAGGATTCCAACACAACCTACTCCAATACAATTGAATTTAATTGTTAAGAATCCAGCGATTAATCAAGACCAAATGGCAACAATATATCTTGCAGAACAAATGATTCCTGTAAATCTAAGAGCAGAATATGTTTCCAAAACCATTCAGTGCATTAATCAATACGACTATTACAACTGCATGAAATATGCCACTTGGCCAGTGTTAAGGCAATTCAACCCTCAACTTCCACAATTCCCAAGTTGGCAAGATATAATAAATCAATTCAATGTCTTCTTCTCACAATTCAGCCTTCCTCAATTCGCGCTGCCAGACATTCCAAATTTCCAAATACCCGATTTCTCTAATTTCTTTCCATTTGGACAAGGAACTACTACTACCACAGCCAAACCACCAACTGAAAATCCGCCCACTGACTCGTCTTCAAGTGGTAACAAGAAGAATGAAACCAAAATAGAAACGAAAATTTACAAAGTTCTAAAAGACTTGAGGGATTCCATGGGAGCCACACCTTTATCCGCTGCGACTTATGCAACAAGAAAAGTTTTTCTGTTTCCACTCATGACGGAAGAGCAATCCAGAATATTTGCATTAGCTGAAGCTCTCGTTCCACCTATGGCTCGCGATTCGTTAATTAACAATTTCTATTTCTGCTTAAACAACAAGAATGAATTTGCAGTGTGTGCCAAAACCATTGTCTGGCCTTCCATAAAAACTCATGTCAAAGGTCTTCCAGAATTTCCTTCGGATGGCAATGAATTTATGTTTGACTTGAGATTGGATGTGCCGGAACGAATTATGGAAAGTGGCGATAATTTTATTATTAGACAAATCGAAAAGATTTTTTCGGAAGAACGCGAAGATGCAATGTATTACATTCTAAAATCAATGCAGTCATCGACACCAGAAACCTTCAATATGCAAAAAATTTTAGATATGTTACGAGCCATCGATTACAAAGCTGCTGATTTTCTACAAAGCCAAGAAATTGGCTATCCCAGAATACCTGGATTTTCTGTACTCACGGAGAAACAAGAAAACATCGTTCACGCAGCAGAAATTATAATACCAGAAGGACTAAGATTGAAATTTAATAACGACATGATTGATTGTGCACGAAAGAATAAATTTACGGTATGTACCAGAGATATTCTGTTCCCTTACATTTACAGATACTTTCAACGGGCGTTATCAGTGCCTCTTTACGACATGCAAAAAATAGTCCCTGTTCATATTGAAACGAAAGTTAATACTGAGAAACAAGGAGAAAATGTTTTGGTCACTACTCACAGTAAAATAATGCCGATTTTCCCGTCGAATCCAGAAGCGGTCATTTTTGACATGCTCAGAAAAGTCATAATATCCAATCCATCAGTCTTGAGGTTTCCAAATGAGTCCGTAGCTTATTCGCGAGAGTTTCGCGAAGCTTTTAGTCTAAGGCAAACCAATCTTTTAATCGTTGTCGAAGCTATTTTACCGGAAGAAAATCGCAAGGGTCTTTTAGAAGAAATGTATAAGTGCAACAGCAAAGACACATTTTTAAATTGTACGCGCGATCTGGTATTTCCGGCACTGATAAAAGCATTCCCAGACTTTCCAGCATTTCCAGACTTTGCTAATGAACTCAATCGATCTAACATGTTGTCAGTGATCGATGGTTTGAATAAGCAATCAGTTCCCAGATCTTACGGCCCAAGGAAATCTCTTCCGTCCATGGAACTCCTGTACAAGCTGTTACCCGAAGGTAAAAGTGACGTGCTGCAAACTTTAGTCGACAAGCTACCAAACTCTCTGTACTACGATCTCTTCATCAAAATGACTCAGTGCATGCAATTCTCGGACAGTATTTCCTGCGGAAACGACATCATTTATCCAACTTTGAAGCGCTATTACGATGCTCCTGGATTCATCATCGACGACTATTACCCCACATCTGCGCAGAATCCTTTCTCTCAGGGTCCAGCAATAAAGCAATATCCGACAATAGATTATGAGATTTTGTGCGAGAATATGGGATTCTCCTGCACGCTGATACCTTTCGGATCTCGCGCTACTGAAAGCTTCTTCAATACAGCAGGTTCGCCAAATAGATTTGAGCCTTCGTACATTCCTTTTGGAAGATTACCGGACGGCAGCCGCATTTTCAAGCACTCTCAGGATGTTTGGAACTCAATTATTACACCGTCAGTAGGTGAACATTCTCCACTTAAATGATAAGAAGATGTTTCACTTGTTGAAGTATTGATACTTTGATAGTATTCTTAAAATATCTCGCTTTATGCCAATTAAATCAATGAATAGTGAAACATTTTCTTTACTTCAAGAAATGCATGTTTACTAGGTAGATAATTAATGAAAATTTATGTTTTATTTTTCAGGACCAGATAAAAGTACCTTTCCAGAATCCGCAGGTAAACCAGCAAGCTTTGTAGATTCCAAAAGAGTATCGATTCATCCTCAAGGACAGACACATTCGCAAAATTACTTTGACAAGCTTTTAAAACGAAACAAACGCAACATTGATGACCTCCTCGACTCGTATTCAGACGCAGTCCCAAGTGATAACAAAAATTCCGTTCGAAGAAGAATTCCCCCGAAACTAACCTTTCCCAACATGACAGATTCTGAATTATTGCAGATATTAGTTTACATTTCGAAACGAAAACATGACCGAGCTCCAGACGATATTTCTGTAACCGAATACTTTGTGGAGACTTTAAATGAGACTGACAGAGCTTTGATAACCGCAGATCAGTACGAAATTCTAAAATTAGTTCAAGGCTTAAACTCAGAAACGGCGAAAGCTAGTTTTATGTCGCGATTAGTTCAATGCATTCGAAGCTTAAGTTTCTTACGTTGCATAGGAATATTTGCTTGGCCGATGATCGCCAGTAATTTACCTCAGTTCCCCTTCGGTCGCAGCAATCGATTTGAGGAAGAGCAGCAAATTCAAGATCTTTTTGGAGTAACGCCTTCTGAATTTGAATCCGAACTGATGAGTCGCAAAGAGCAGATCGAGTCAAACTTCATTGACTGGTATAAAGCTTTGACCGAAAAGAAATTCGAGACCAACATAGGCCCCCTAAGGATTCAGGGTTACGGAGACGGAGAAGTATCAGTGTCTATTTCCGGTTTCCGCGAAGGAAGGTTGTCCAAGTTCAAAGACAACAAAAATCTTCCCAGTATTTTAACTATAATAAGCGAGGTAATAGAAGAAGTTTTCGATACCAAGCCCAATAAAACGAAAAATAAAAAGGAGAACGCCAGGAAAGAAAAGCGGGATCGAAGCCTCCACAATTTCGAGAATTCCAATTTGGAGAAGTTTTTAAGAAAATCCAAGGAAGAAGAGGACTCGAAGCGATCGCTGAAGGACGATCAAGTTATCAACATGCTGTTGGAGAGGCTTCGACCGAATTCCGGAGATGATGAAAACGACGGCCTGAGGCATTATTACAGCGTCGATGATGCTTACAGAGCGTTCCAAGTACTTTTCGGTCCGAGAGTCAGCGAAAGGTTGTCCAATCAATTCAAATCTCTGGACCTCGAGAATCTCCGAAACATTGAAAAGAATCTCGAGGGATTAAAAGTCATCGACGAGCTCAAGCTGGTTCCACTCGAAGCTCAGGGGAAAGGCTTACCGAAGAGCAGAGCGATGTACGGCTTCGATACCGACAGCAAAAAGCCGATCAATCCAAGGAAGGAGTCCTTAACACCAGACAAGATGTCCAAGTTTAAAGTCTTCGTAGAGGAATACATGAAGAAATATCTAAACCTGAACAAGAAGAAACTCGAGAAAGGCCTGACTGTGCGTTTGCCGAGGTTGAACGACGAATTCGTCGGCAGAAAGATGACGAGCAACCTAAACAGCTTTGGCAGAGGTTTGAAAACGAAGATGGGCCAGATGATGCCCGGCGCCGGGCTTGCCGTCTCCTTCCTCGTCCAAATAGCTTTGGCGCACGCCAAAGCCGCGGCTTCGGTGGCCGGAATACTGAGCAACATGGCTTTGGGCTCCGCGATGTTCGGGATGGTCCGGGATATGCTGTTTGGCAACAACAGCCAACCGAAGGTCAAAGTGATCTACGACACCGAGAAGTACGACTCGGGCATCTCTTGGCCGGCAGCTGGTTCGGATTCAAGCATCGATTACACACCGCCGAGCAAAATTTACTCCCCGTCGCCCCACTTTCAGCAATATTATAGATAAATCAATTCTTTATAAGTAAGGATATATTTTTGAATGTACCGTTTTTTTACTCACGAATCATGTATGTTATTAATAGTATCACGACACTTTAGTATTAAACAATAAAGAGTTAAGGATTTTTAAGACTTCCACTAAAACTGAGGGACTTGAGACTGATCCGCATTGTGATGGTATATTGATTTTAGAAAATGGAATCTCCACGTTTCTGTACCGCTCGATGGTGCAGCGAATCGCCATGCATTTAAATAATTGTTCCGTTAAATGTAACACGTTATAGTATGGTGTAGGGTAATCGTTCATTATATCTCACGTGTGATATTTAAGCAAAGTTCGTTGTACTTTACACTGTGCTCAGAGTTAAACATTGCGATTTGAAACTGTGCTTCCGGAGCAACGAGCATTTCTCGAATATTCCAAATTCATTGCAAAGCGAAGGAATAAGGCTTGAATAAGGCTCGCATTTTTTTAGCTCGCTCTAATCGTATGTAAATGCTACAAGCGTAACGTATAACTTGCTGCATCAATTGCACTAATGTTTTCTTGAAGATGAATTAAGCATCACGCACACTCGAGTGCATCGACCTCACACTGTCGTAGCCGTAAACACATTCATGTATAATCATTTCTATGAGAATTTAATAAAAAAATTTTAAAACCTTGCGTTTGCGTTTTATTTTGTTCCTGTAATTGTACGCTTCGTAAAGTACATGTGCTGGTTAAATTAAATATTAAGATACATATTTCAGATAATATTTTTAGATTAATTTCCTTTTTATTCTAAATATTTAGCACTCTATTACTTAAAATAGAATCTGCAATAAACTAAACGTAGATGTAATTTCTAACAATAGTCATTTTATTGAGTAAAATATACAATTAAAATTAAAGTACTATACTGTGTTTGTAATAACTGCATTAAATGTATTGCAACAATTTCTTCCGTATATCTTGTAGACAATCAAAAGCGCAAAAAATAGTATTCTCATTGATGATTTATAAAAAAATGTCTTATACACTATTAAAAATAGTAAAATATATTGTTAGTATTCCATTAGAAGAACCCTTTGATTACAAAGAAAGCCTTCAGCCAAGGCGCCACCGTCGCAGGACATTCTCCCAACTACCTCGCCGCATTACCAACAACCGCACCGTTCACCTCCACCTGCCCGCAGCACTGATCGTCCACAGGTACAAAACCCGTCGAACCCGAGCTCCGTCCGCCAGGTGTCTCTCCCTCCGCGATCCCCGTTCTCCAGCCGCACACATCACACACGTGCGTCCAGCTCGTACTTTCACCCACGCCGCGGGGGACTTTCCTCACCTCTCGGCCGCACTCCGAAAAGGCTCTCCTCTCTTTCCCTCGCGGTGGGAGGCGACGGCAGCGACGATGCCCCCTTCGCGTTTCCCAAGAGAGCCGATCGGCTCTCCGTTGCGGAAGCTCGAAAATGGGACGGCCGCGGCGCGCAGTCGACGCTCGGCGCCGCCGCTGACAGGGGGCCTTTCTCTTTTCGCGGCAGCTCTACGGCCGCTCTCAGTATATCTCTCTCTCGGTATATCAGCCTCGGCCCCGGATCATGTCCACCTGAGGCCGCCCCTGGACGCACCGAACTCGATCGAGGAAACGACTGCGGCCTTCGCTGACCGACCGACTGCAGTATGTGGCCGAGGAGCACGGATTTTTGAAGGTTCGTGGAGCTTTGTTTTAAACTGGGGTTTTATACAGATTTGGTGGCAGGAATATCGGTGAACTGCGGGAACGAGTTTTGTCGGCGGACCGGTCGTGTTTGCGGAGAGGAGTTTTCGGTGACGGCGACGAAAATTTTATTGGCTATAAATAGATTTTGGTTGAAAGTAGATGATCTTGACGGTGTATTTTTCTACGGCCGGACCGCGAACTCGATTTCTTTTTGCTGCTCGTTGCTTTTTTTGTGGGGAAGAATGTTTTACATATAGGAATGTGTATTATTAAATTAGAAATGTTACATTACCATATTGTAATTTAATTTAGCTTTCTCTTTGATTTATGGGGTTTCTTTTTTTAATTAAAACAAACAAGAGGTTGCGTACTGCGTTACACAGTTCCACAATTGATCTTTTCTTAAACGTATTTTTTTAATTCAGAATTTAATTTAAAACGTAAATATCATTTGTGTAATACTCAGGTAAATACGTTTAGACGAAAGATAGTAAAAAGAAGAGATAGAGAAAAATTGTGTAAACGTTACTAAATGTTAATTTTAAAGATCCAATTACAGATACATTCGATTATCCAAACAGGTCAGTCTATGAAAAAGTTTATTTATAATCTCGCGAAGGAAAACGATTTTCTTTTAAAAAAAACCCTGACAAGCGCCCATTAACTCGCAACTCCAAATTAACCGCGAAACGAGAGCACACCGCTCTTTATAACCCCATTAGCAAGTACGTGCGAAAAAAATTATCAATTTCAAAGCCGTTAATAAATCCGTATACTCCAACTAACTCCTGAGAGCGTCAAATGATCTCGCGAACTTTCGCCATTGTTCCCTCGCATCTTCAAACAATATAACGCGCTATAAAGAAATGTATCTCAGTAGCGCAAGCTCTCCTCTCGGCCGACGGAGGGGGGACAAGCATTTACGCGCCGCACGCGTCCAATTACGCGGCAAGGCTGTGCGGAGAGTTCAATGCGCGCGAGGCGACGACGGCTCATTGTCCAGGAGAGAAGTGTTCCTCCGCGGGTTTCGAAAGGGGGGGCTTACTCGCGGGTCCTTCCAGGTGCTTCGGCGGTTTTAATGTGGACCGTTTCGACACCTTTGAACGGTTGTTGGGCGCTGAAATGGGGATCGCGTTGGGAAATCGGTGCGGCGATTATCGGGGAGGCTGGTTTGGGACGCGGTTGGAGAAGCGGCTTTGAAGCGACTGGTGGTTTGGTAGCTTGGTATTATTAGTGTCTGATGCGGTGTGATGAATGGGAGTTTGCTTGATTAAAAGAAAATCTAAGAAGAACGGTTGAAAAATTATTTGAGTAGTTACAAGTCGAATAACTGCGAAATAGTTAATACTAACTGATTTTATTATGGATAATAAAGAAATAGCTCAGAATAACTACTATTAAATCAGTGAAAATCGCTAATATACTAGTCATTTGATAAGGTATTTAATGACAAATTACTGACCTCAAGTTCACTGTTTAAGTCGGTGAAATTTTCACTGATTTTATTTGAGAGAATTAGATAGTTTTCTAAAGAATTAGAACCAGTAAACTTGGATTACCAAAGCTTCGATTATGATTTTTCAATGCTTGCATCACGTTAATACCCGTGAATCTTACTATTACTGTTGCAATATAATATGTCGTCTTCGGTTTCCCATTTTACAATGAGGGGTTTAAAGAAAATTAATACTCAATATTATTTTATTGCAAGAGCCAATTTAAAGTAATAAAACTTGAAAGAATTTTTCGCGTTAAAAGTGATACGAGGGAAAAATGCTAAAGCGACATTCAGGCGCGCTTCGCGCACTTCGCGCGCTCTACTTTTATTGCACATATTATAAATTTATTTCATTATGCGAGTTTAAAATATTTTTTCTTTTCAAATTTTATTAATCTATAATAATTCATTGCTGCAGAATTCAATGCTAAATTTTGAGGTTAAAATAAATTTATTCGAATATTTCATGCAGTATTAAGTAGAAACTATTAAGATTTAGTTATATATTTTTTTATATCTAAAATTTAAAACTTCAAAGAATTCATAATTCTAACATTCGAACTTTATTAACCAATTAAATCATGCCTTTAAGTGCTTCAAAGTGGAACAACATATTTCTGTCTCTTTATTTCACTTTATTTTGTTAACAATTTAAAGAAATAACAATTTTTTGCAAAAGCAAACAAACGTCCTGCTATCAGTTCCGAACCATCATCCTGACACATTTACACTATTGATATTGTCTGCATATTTATGCGTTCTCTTTGTCTGGGTTAGCAACGAGCTTTCCACATCTCCCATCGCGCGAATTCCCGTTTCCCTCGCAAAATCCGATATTTTAACAAGCCCCAGTTCTCGATAGACATCGTGGCGAGCATCCAATCTCGAGCGGCATATACACGTACATACACTTATCCGGGATGCTACTTGCGACAAAGTGGTTGCAACGTCTATCGGGGAATTTAATGGCGAAACGTGCGCATCCTATTCATAGATTACGGGGCCGCTGTGCAATCGGACCCATTTTTTAGCCGAGCGACAATCGATAATTTTGAGCGCTGAAAATTTAAGCTGAATTTCGCAACCGGCAAATTCAGATGCAGCGCCGAACGTAAATCCGATCTCCAAATGGGATCGCGAGATCTTTTTTCTCTCTCTCTCTTCGTATAAACGAGTATCTCGTAATGTATTATAGAATAATTTATGATTTAATGATAAAAGTGAGTCGAAGCGAAAAACTTGCCCCCGACGTTTTACGTTTCTTATTTACCGGCAGGTATAGAAAATTAACTCCTTCAAATTTCTTCATTAACTCGAACGAATCTAAGGTCTTACACAAGTACACATCCATTTCAATACCTCCCCAACACACTCCCAACCACCCATTACCTACACCATGAAATAAGTAAATAGTGTTAATTCGCAGCTTCACATCCGCAACGGCCGCCCATTTTCCAAATTATGGCCAATACGCCGTTAACAACTAATAAGTACGCCGTAGGCCTCTTAATTGCACCCAGACCCGGGGGCCAAAAGCTCGTTAGACCCGCCGGCGCAAAAAGCCGGCCCGGCTGCAAACAATTGCACTCGGCTCTCGGTTTTGACAGCTCGCCGATGGCTATACAGAAACAAGCGGCTCGCGCGTACAATGGTTCGCTCTTTTTTTCCCTTTCCCGGATGTCGAAATTCCAGAACCTGCCGCCGCGGCCGCATTGACATACGTTTATGCGCGTTGCAAAACTGGAGCGAGCCTTTCTTTTCTCCCCGTGTGCCTTGTCTGTCGCTCTTTTTTTCCGCTTTGGCGCGCTGGGCAGGTATAATACACCTCGAGTTTCTCGGGCGACGCGTCCGTAGGGCTCGAGGGACATTGTGCGACGACGTCGCGTCGGGGATTGAATTTCTCTATTACCCGGGAGCAGCCGCCGGGAGGAAAAGGTTTCACGTGACGGCGGGTAATTCGCGGATAATGCCGAGAGGGAATTCGTGCGACTTAGGGAATTTAGGCCGCCGAGCGCGACGGTTGTTTGCTTTGACGAGTCTCGCCGCCGCGGGCCTTCCTGAGCAATTTGCTCTTTTATTGTTAATAATTTAGGCTCGTCGGGGCTTTCACGTGTTTTCCGCGGGACGCGTTTTCTCTTTTCCTTATTCTCCGGGGTTTTTCATCGTAATTTTCGATAAATAATTAGATGTTCGTTTTCATATGCGGAGATACTATTTATGGTTTAACCGCAGGTACTGTTCTCGTTTCGAACTGCGCTCATTTTTACTTTTACCTTCCCGCGTTCTGGTCGACTTTTCCCTCTTCTGGTAACTGCTATTGTTGAACTGAAAAAAAAACTAAGCTGAATTTGAAATTTGAAAATTGTGTACGGAAGTACGAGATTTCAAAGGTACGAACCGTTTCTTGCGGGCAGTAATGTTTCAAAATGCGAGACGTAAACGTGAATTTTACTATCGAGGAAAAAATTAATGCTTGAATACACGTAAAAGACGTGGAAAATTTTCGGTAAAAGTTCTTTAACTTTCCGGAGGTTCCCATTAAAATATTAAGGTCTTGGTCTAACGTTAGAACGTA
The DNA here is from genome assembly GCA_900474385.1 of Ormyrus pomaceus. NCBI lineage: Eukaryota > Metazoa > Arthropoda > Insecta > Hymenoptera > Ormyridae > Ormyrus > Ormyrus pomaceus. Next base: position 20,902 of record UCOM01000897.1, read on the forward strand.
ACGAAATACTGCATGATTTATCGCGTTATTAAAGAGACAACAATTAGCGTAAAAGTGTAATTAAAATTAATTACGTATGAAAATACGTAATTTTCAATTTTCCCCACTTATTGACGCAGCAGTGAAAAAATTATTTTATAATTCGTTAAAATTCTTAGATTGCAAAATTTGTTTTGAAATACTTTTATTACCTAAAAGTAATATTTTCAGCAAGCTTTACTTAAGGTTACTAAACGTGCACTATTTGTACATAATTAACGAGTTTAAACTTTTTCACATGTCCCTTTTTCGAAAGCAGTTAATCATAAAATTAATTCTATGAATAATAATTACAAGTAACGCAAGTCATTAATATTAATTATATGCATTAAACTAAACGAAAAACTAGATGCACCTGAAACTCAAGATTGACATTGATGCAATCCTCGTACATCTATCATACATCTTCATCATTCCTCTCCAATAGACTTTCATAAAAATGTCCATTTCTACGGCTACTCGTCCGAAGATGAGTAAACAGCAGATTCCCAAAAGCACGTAACCAAAAGTCCTTCTCTCTTGCGCAACCATGCAAAATCCTTTCCCTCAGCCTCGCGTCCTCCCCTCCGTCCGACGCGCGCTTCCAAACACTTTCCACGTTCGACCGAAAACCCGGCCATATACATCATAAACCAGTCCCCGCCGATGCTATCGGCGCCCCGTGTACAAGCTCGCCGCGCTTCTAAATTCGCTTCCTGGTGCGAGTACAGTCGATATAAGCCTGGGAATCCGCGTTAACGCTTATCGGCGCGCGGATCTCGCGCATCTCGCACGCTTGTTCCCCGGCGCTCGGGGAGTCTTGTCGCGCGGCTGCACCTGTCCGGAGAGGCTCTAAGTGCCGGATAATAAACTCGCGAGAGTGCCGGCCGATCGTCTCGTCAGTCCGCCTCCCGCTGAGGGCCGGATATTTGCTGCTCGCTTTGGGAGTCGGATTATAAGTGGAGCTCGAATGATGGATCGAGGAGTGAGAGGAGAACGACGCCGGTAGTTTTCCGTAGTTTTATTGGCGATCGGTGCGGTTTGTAAGTGGGTTATTGCAAAAGGATCGCTGGAAAAGGGGGATAAGAGCAATGTGGGTCGGGCTTTGAAATGCTGCTGTCACATATCTGGATTGGCGATAAGTTTCTAATGCGAGCGAAATTTGCCTATATAAAACTTTCAGTTTAACGTTATTTTCGTGAAATCTACTAAAAGAAAACAGATCCTTTTCACCCGAAAAATCACGAACCAACACAAAACTCACGACCACTGCAATAATCTACATCATTCGTGCTCTGCAATAATTACAAAAGCGAGAACTAGTTTAACGTCGGTTTTCCGGTCCGCCCGAGGCTATACTTCGCGAAAACCGCCGACACGCGAAAGGTTAACGAACGTTCCCGAAGCATACATATATCGTTACACGAAAAATTACACATTCAGCCGGCCGAGCAGACGCAACAAAGGAGACAAACGCCCGCGGAGAGCGGCGAACGAGATCGGCGCTCGTATATATTTTTCGCCGCGGAGCCGCGAGTGTACACGCGCGGTTACGCATCTGGATCATTATTCGCGCATCGATGACCTCACTCAGCTTAGATTTCGATCGAGCCTGCCTTTTTCGCGCTGACCGGTTTGCCGCGGCGCTGAGTAGGTTTGTCGACCCCGTCGCGTTTCGACTGCTGCTTCCACGCGATGCGCGCCTCTTTCGAAAAAGGATGACACAAAATCGGCGGGCTTACGTCAGATGCGCGGATTACGAGATGGTTATTATTTCTAGCGAGAGCCTCGCTTTTGCAAGCAATATTATTCGTCCTGCGAAAGTATCGCTTCTCTTTATATATCCTCGAGGAGGCATAAACGGCCGCTTCGTTAAAAAAAAAAGTGTTTTACGGACCTACATTTACAATCTCGAGCCGCGCGCTTAGATAGTAAAATTAATAAATTCAAAAGCGGCGAGTGTTTTTTGCATTTAACATCTCATTGATTTTTACGGCGCGCGCATTACATTCTCTCCGAGAGCCGCTTTCAGCGATGTAGAGACGGAGCGCAGAAAGTGTATCAGCGGACGGGGAGCTTACTCGGCGAAAAAGGAGCATCCGATCGAGCGCGCAATCGGCTGTGTATATTGACAAAAAGAGCGACGATTTCAATTCCGAGGCGAGAAAGCGCGGCGATATCCGCCGTGAATAATCGATAGAAATCCAAATCGATTTATCGGGAGAGCTTTTATAAACTACTGTACACCGCTGGCGTTCGGATAGGTCCCGGAATCGGGTCAGATCCTGAAACCACTTGGTTTTCCGCTCGAGCGGCTCCGCGCGACGAGAGGGAGAGGCCTACTTGGAGTGTCGGCAATTCACCGCGGGTCCGATAAAAGTGTAATTATACATCGATCCATACGTTTCCACGAGCTGCGATTGACAAAATCGAGGGACTTTCTCCCTCGGCGGCGATGCGCATCGTCGAGAGAACGTCTGCCGATCGCTTGGCGCGCGATGAAGCGTCTCTCTCTCTCGCAATATCGCGGGGAGGCGTTCACCTCGAGAGGAGACGCGCTTCTGACAATGAGCTAGAAAAACGGGTTTCATTATTGTGCGTGCCCACGAGTCGAAGTGCGGGCGTGGGCGAGATCGGCGCCAAGGACGCGGCGATTATCCGCCGAGGGAATCGCGAGCTTCTCGGAAAGGAGGAGGAGACGCGCGGCCGTCGATGAGAGATTGCGGGAATGGAAATGGGTGTTGTTTTGCGCTTGTTTCAGGGGTACTTGTTCTGGGGGAGATTGGTTTGGCAGGGGGCGGGAGGGTTTGTTTGTCGAGAGAAATGGGATCGGGTTAAATAAATAATCGTGCTTATGGGTTATTATTATCGCTGTATTAAATTGAGAGAGTCAAAAGAGTTCATTGGACTCATTTTTTATTCTTCAGAGCTGTAAATTGAATGACGATGAGTGAAAGATTGATTTTTCTAATTTTAATATTAAAAGGTACTTCAGTTTTGCTATTCATTTCGTTAAATTTAACTGATTATTTTGACTGTCTGAATATTTATTAGTTGCGAATTTCTAAAAATAATCGTGACTTGGCGCTCCTTTTAGAGAATTAAAGTAAAAGTTGATACAGCACTTTTTCTGCTAGAATAACTCTGCTTCAAAAATAATGTGCAGCACAAGAAAATATAACATTCAATTTTCTAATAGATTGGATATCTTTTCTTTCCATAAAAATATTTTCTCTAACAGAATTGTAAATCGTTTAACATCATCTCATGTCTCTTAATACTACGTAATTAAGGGATAATCTTAAAAGAATTCTTCAATGCGCTACGGGTGATAATTGCCCAGTCGGCACATAAATAAGAAATGCGAGGTACTGCGAGATAAAATCGCTTTGCATTCAGTATGGAATAAAATATAAAAAGCTACATTTAAAAACAGTACGAGGTTCAATTATGTTCGTATTAGACTAACAAAGCGTAAGCTATTTTAATAATTAATAGATGATAATGACGCGCAATTCCATCTTCATTTCTATAACCAACATTCCACCTTTTAGGGGATGCATACTGATTAAAATTGTAACATCCCAACCTTTTCATCATGTCTTAATCTGATAAAAGCCCCACAGAAAGATAATCTAGTTCACTTCACACAAAATAATCATTTCTTAACTCGACCCGCTCTCGTTCCAGAACCATGCTGCTGCCACTGCTGCTCCTGGGCTGGGCGCTGCCCGCCCTCGGCGTCTACATCCCGCCGGGGCCCCGTTACTCCTGCCCGAAGGAGAGCGCCTACATCCACCCGTGCGTCTGCCTGCGCGGCGGCGACCAGGGCCTCTACGTCGAGTGCGAGAACACGAACCTCGCCACGCTGAGCCTGGCCTTCCTCAACCTCGGCAACGAGGCCGCGCCGATCGAGGAGCTCACCGTCTACAAGTGCAATATAGGTACGTGTACAGGGGGAAAAGTGAAAGTCGAGGAGAGGGTTTATCCCGGGGCGGTAAATCAAGTGCGGGATTCAAGGCTGGGAACGGGAGCGAGAGGGTTAGTCCTGTGTATGACTGGTCGAAAGGAAAAGTCAACGGCTGCTTTTGATAAGCGCTCGAGAGTAGCGAAACCAGTCTATTATCTCGGACGTAACGAGTTGTATATTATTTATATATGGGTTGCGTAATCCAGGCGGGGTTACGATATTGTTTGCCTTAATGGAGCTCTTTCTTTTGCAGCGCGATTTTACGGTCCGGCTCTTTACCCGCTGAACGTTCGGATCCTGAAGTTTATAGACACCCCGTTAAAATTCATCGAGGAGCACAGCTTCCTGGGCGTTAATCGAACGCTCCAGGAGCTCCACGTAATTGGCAGCGGATTGGAAAAGTTTCCCAAGGAGGCGCTGCAGATTTTGGGAAACCTCACGATCCTGACCGTCAGGGGACATAAAATTGACGAATTGCCGAGCGATATCTTTGTAGAAAGTCTGGCGGCGCCCAAGATCGAGAGGCTGGAGATTAGCAATGGTAATGCGCATTATTTCTGCTTCCTGAAATGGAATATTTACGGTAGAAAGTTTTTTTTTCTAATAAGCGTTGTACTCTTTCTATTATAGGCACTTTGAATTCGCTGTCGGTGGAAACCTTCGCTCCGCTCAAGAAGCTCAAATGGCTGGATTTGCACGCGAATCGAATAAAGGATCTGAAAAGAAGCCAGTTTAAGGGTCTGAGGGACGTTGAGGCGCTGGATTTATCGCACAATTTGATCGACAAGGTAGATTCCTCGCACCTCGGAGATCTCACGAAAATGGGATTTTGTAATTTATCCCACAACGCGATTACCGACTTGAAAAGGTAGGTCGTTTTTATTCTTCAAGAGAGTTGACTGGTATTTAATAAAGATTTGTTACTTATATTATTTCAGAGGAACATTTGCAAGGAATTCATTATTGAAAGTGCTCAACTTGAACAGCAATAAAATACGGAAACTCGATTCGAATACTTTCCGAGGAATGCGTCTAATGAGAAGATTGCACTTGAGCAATAATCGCATTAATGACGTTGGACGAGGAACGTTTGGGACCATGACAAGAATTGGTACGATTGATTTATCTAAAAATATGATCAAAAAGATCGATTATCAAATGTTTTATCAGCTCCAGTACGCTGAGGTAGACTATTAATTCTTTTACAACAATTTACAACCGCATTTTATATTTTACGGACCGGTTGGACTACATTTTAATGATCGTTTTTTTTCGTTCTTGCTTTTTCTAGATTATTGACGTATCGGAAAATCAAGTGACCATAGTGGAAAAGCTGGCCTTCAAAGATTTGTATTCAGCGAGAGTCAATCTTTCGCATAATGCTATAAGTAAGATAGAAAGCGGTGCGTTCGAAAATTGTGTCAACATTGTAGTTCTAGATCTCAGTCATAATAAGATTGAAAATATATCGAGAACTGCTTTTGATAGTGCAACTTACGCTACGACGTTGCAGTTGAGTTTTAATTACTTGACGGCATTAAATCAGGTAACTTTCCATTGCTTATATTTCAAAATTTCTATCTTTCCTAGAGGAAAATATATACATAAACGTCATGCATGAGCAATTAGAGCTAATTTGTGGGTTCATTTTGAAACGAGTAAACAGGTTTTGGTAGTTCGGCTTAACGGGTTGGTTTTACTTTCAGGTTCCTTTGCAAAATATGACTGGACTGAAAGTATTAAATGTCTCCCACAACACTATCAGAACGATTCCGCGTCAGACCTTCCCAAAACTTTACGAGCTGCATACGATCGATTTATCGTACAATAATCTAACGGATATTTACAATGCCATTTTCCAAACCTTGTTCAGTTTACGGGCGTTAAATTTATCGCACAATTCTCTTGATAAAATAAAGCCATCCACGTTTGGACCTTTACCGACACTGTTGGATTTGGATTTGAGCTACAACAAGTTGAACGATATTTCTCGAGGAAGTTTAACGAGATTAGCAAGTTGTAGGTAAATATCCATCATTTCCATCCCAATATTCCTTTCTGAATATTTTCAATCTATATCATTTAAAAAAAAAAAATTACTAATCAATACAACTTTTTTCAGAACCTTATCTGTGAAGCACAATGAACTGACAAAGATGTTCCTGATACCCATATCTTTAGGACACTTGGATTTTTCGGAAAATTTATTGGAAGAAATTCCCAGCACCGATGTATGGCCTTCTATGAATGCATTGCTGTCTCTGGACTTGTCGAAAAATCGTTTGGGCGATAATCTTCATCAAGGAAGCTTTGATACTTTGTTAACTTTGAGAACACTGAACTTAGAAAACAACGGAATAAGCAGACCTCCTTGGGAAGCTCTTAGCTCCTTGACGAGTTTGCAATACGTTTACATGCAGGTTGGCACTTGTATTTAGGTTATTTTGGGGTTATTAACATCCATTATTAACGTTTTCAATTGTTTTTTAGGACAATAATTTGACCGAGCTGAACAAAGCCGCTTTCGGTCGACTGCCAATTGTGTTCGAACTGAATCTTGCCAATAATCAAATCCGTAATGTAAGTGAACGTGCATTCGAAGGACTGCTCCAGCTCTTGACTTTAAACTTGACCAATAACGATATCAAGCACATTCCAAATGGAGCATTTAGAGGCCTTGTTTCTTTGAGAACTTTGGACCTGTCGCACAATCAATTAGAAAAACTAGATAATAAAACCAATGGACTGCTGGACGATTGCTTATCCTTGGAGAAAATTAACTTAAGTCATAACAAAATTGCGTTTATCACTAGTAAGACACTGCCGCATGACCCTTGGATTCCTTACAAAATACGTGAAGTTGATCTTTCGTATAACAGTATTCCGGTTTTGAATTTTGACTTTACTTTGGGAACGAGAAAAGTTGTTTCTATGAATCTTAGCCACAATTTTATTGCCGACATACGAAGATGTAAGTACGAGTAAAATATTACCAAGCTATCGTACTTATTTCCTTGTACTAAAAGAAATTTTTCAGATGTACTGGGAAACTTGACTGCATTGCAAACTTTGGATCTGTCTTACAACGAACTAAATGACTTGAACGATCAAGACGTTTTCTTGCCACCGCAAAATCTATCGAATCTAATTTTCCACCACAATCGTTTGAATCACCTTCCTTGGGATAAAATCGTTCCAATGCCGAATTTGAAACTCTTGGACTTGGAATACAACGATTTCAACGATTTCGACGAGAATCTCATGAAGATTCTCAACAACGGAACCAGAGTCAAATACGCAGGTAATTATCTCACCGTAAAAACTCCACAAGCAATGCAAGTGTAAAGTAGCCACTAAAAATTCTTACCGCACTGCAAAAATGTAAATCGCCCAACAATCTCCTACAATTTAAATGCAAAAGACTTCATTCCCCTCCGCGTTTACTTCCAACGGTTAGTAAAACACGTGCTTGAGCCACTCGCTTCCCATCCATATACGAGTCCCGTCCCGGCAACGCAGTCGGGCTCAAATAATTGAGGAATTAAACCTTTTCTTATCCCAGGCAATCCATTGCACTGCGACTGTTACGTGCGGCCCTTAAGGAGGTGGCTGGACACCTTCACCGAGATCCCCGACGATTGGACGAGCGTCGAATGCTCGAGTCCCAGTTACGTGGCCGATATGCATCTGCCGGAGGTATCCGAGGTGCTGATGAGCTGCAGCGATAAGGAGATCCTGCAGGACCCGAAATATGACATCTCGCCCGACGTCAAGTATCGGGATCTGGAATAGTAAGCGCTCCTCTCTCGTCTACTTACTGAATAGTCGGTCTAATTTATTTTTCAGGTGCTAATGATAATGGTTGTTGATAAAATTTGAGTGTCAAATATAACAATGACTTTTTAATTGAGAATAATTATTAACGTGTTATATACGCAGGAAGGCGTTTAAAAATGACAACGCTTTATTTCTGATAATATTTTGTGTGCAAACTAGAAAGAGGATATTTTATATAAAAAAAGAACTATAATTACCAAACTTTTTTGAAATTCTTAAGATTTCCAAAATTTTTCACTAAAAATTACTATACCTTTTTGTACTGCGGGGGCAAACTTGCATTATCCTAAAAAATTACTGTACTATATAAAATTTATTTGAATTGTAGTAAAAATTTTAGTATATAATACAGTAATTTTTTAGGATAATGCAAGTTTGTCCCCGCATTACTAAAAGGTATAAAATCTTTATTAGAACATTTTTCTCCGTGAAGAATTTTAACGAAACTCGCCGCTATTTCCACCCCGGCGCTAAAAACCCGATACCTAAAAGAGCCCCTTTTATTTTCCAGCGACAGCGAGGAGAAGACGTGGAAGGTCTCGTGGTACGTGCCGACGCGCGAGGACACCGGCGACTTTTACCTGGTGGTGCGCGAGCCGGGCGGCCGAAGGAACGTCCTGGAGAAGGACATCGTTTACAAGGAGCGATCGTACAAGATAAGGGACCTGCCGGATCCCGCGGCGAAATATGAACTCTGCGTCCTCGCCCGCGACTCCGTGGGAAACGTCAAGCACTTCCGAAGCTCGCAGTGCAGAATTTTAGATAAGCAGGCCTTCAGCTCGGCCCCGGGACAATCGGCTATTAACATTGTCCTCGTGCTCGCTCCCATCGTTTTCGCGCCGCTGCTGCTACGCTGAAGAGGGAGAGAGAGAGAGAGAGAGAGAGTGAAAATAATTTCGATATCGCGCTGCGGGCTCCCCCTAATTCGGGGGGAATGCTGGAAGGAGCCTTTTATTTCGATTAACGCTGAAGCATATAACTATTAGTGATTTTTAATTGAGTCATCGGCTGTAACTACTTTTAATCCATATGAGGACTGTTGATTATTGTCGAATGTTTATTGCGTGGAATGGCGCTGAGCGCCGTTTGTTTTATTTGTGAAGCGGCGAATACACTATTTTCTTTTTGTATATAAACTTCAATCGAATGCGATATTCGCGTTCCGTTGTACATTGTTGGTTTTGTACTCCTAATAAAAATTTGTAACTACACTCGGACTTTGGCTTTGATAAAAAAAAAAAGCACAAAATTCATTCACCTCCGCAGCCCCTCCCTGCCTCCCGGAAAAATTCATTAGCCGCCGAAAACCCATTGTAAATCTTCCTTCGTTGATAAGATAAAAAAAAGCCAGCGGCGGCAGCCGGATAAGCCAGGCTCGGGAACAACAGGCTCCCGGCAGCATCTCTCACGGGCCTAATTTTCACCGGGTGTGCGTTCACGTGTCGTGTGTCCCGGTCAATAAACCGCTCCCGCCGCGCGCGCGCCGAGCCCGCAAAAATTCTCAGGGAAGTCCGCGCACCGCAAGCACCGAGATTATTTCATTATTCCCCCGCGCGAGCGGCTCGGCTTATAATTAGGTAGGATCTCCGGCGGGGGGGAGGGAAAAGGCAGCGGGCCCTAATGAGGCTCGCGCTTTTCGCGCGCGCAAGGGATTTCTGGTGACGCCTTGTTTGCCTTGATTACCCCCGACGACGGAGGAAGGGGGGATCTTAATGCCCGCGAGCGAGCTGCTTCTGCGCGTCTTCTTTAACAATGAAGAGGAGCTCCGGTAGGGGCACGAAATACGTCAATTTGCATCGATTTTAATGACCGTTAATGACCGGCGGTGCAGCCATTAACTTTCTTGCGCCGGGAAATTTCCGGCCGCGAGAGGCTCGAAATTGAATGTCTTAATTGCTAATGGCGGAATGTATTCTTGCGCGGGCTTAATTTGTGGCGCAATCACTCCGGCGTGTGTTTAGTCAAATTTCTAGTGTATAATCCATTTTTTATAACGTCGGGTATAGGCAAGGTTTATTTCGATGTATAGTTGCGTTAAAGCAAAATTCGAAAAAATAAAAAACCAGATGCAACGCCGACAAAACGACTCGCGAATCTTCATAATTTCTACAATCATCTGGATTTCTCGTACAAGGTGACGCTCAAGGATTTCAACATTCTTACACCGATCACGACTCCGAAGCGTAATAGCGCAAAGAAATCCGATAAATCGCAGAATTCAATAGCCGCAATAAAGAATAATCCCCGAGTCTTCCAACAAAAACAAGCCTCCAATCCTCCCAATTAACTCGTCGGTCCGCCGATGCCCGAGCATTATAACACGGCGGCAAACTGCAATTCTCCTCTCGCGCCGTTCAAACAAAGGAGCCACTCGGCAGGAGCCGCTGCAGTTTTAATATACGCGCCGCGTCGCGTTACGAAATCGCCCCGGCACTTTCACTCGGGCCAATCCGCGGCACCAGGTGGCACGCGCGAACCCGTCGCTCCGGCGAGGCGATCGAATTGCGGAGACGCTGCAGGGCGATCGGACTTTTTGAGAATTTTGGAGAGGCGCCGAGAGGAGTTGAGAGGCTCTCGGTGTGAGTCACGAGATCGCGTGGGCGTCATTCTCATTCGCGATCGTTTCGATATTTCGATTCTTTTTTGGAGTCCCATTAAGATCTGCCCACTGGTCGTTTCTGATTCATAATCGGACTTTGTTGCTCGGGATTGTAAGGATTTTTAAGGGTTCAGTTACCTCTGCTTGACGTTGAATTCATATGTTTCTTTCAGAAAATACAATTACTTTATCAATTCTCGTGGAAACAAAACGAATTAGCATATCCTGCCGGGCTAAATCTGACATTAATCACGTTAAAAAAAAGGCAGTGCAAATAAAATCAGCAAAAATAATGGTTAATAACACTAATAAACCACGAAATTCACCCTCATAATTACAAGTCTCCCCGGTATGCTTTAAGCCGCGCGCGGGCTCCATTTCTTACTTTGTTGCCGTGCAATCGCTACTGCCTTGAGCGTGTATAATTTCCGAGGCTCGCTCAACCTGTCGTGTACGGGGGATTCGAAATTAACAGATGGTCCCGGCGAACGCGCACTTATTACATATCCCACCGCGGGGACATTGAATTACGCGAGGGGCATCGTTGCTCCGATTAAAGAACAAACGCTTCGCGGTCGATTCTCTAATTGAAAGTTTAACGATTGACTCTTTACAAGAATTGAGCCGCGAGTAAAAATGTGTATCGGTAAATTTATCGAGCGCGAGTTTTATTATCATCCGCTCGAATATATAAGTCTCGCCTTTATGCATCTCGAAATTTAATGTGCTTACCCGCTCCGAATATCTGTATCCAAGGGATTAGTCACGAACACCGCGAGAGTGCTTAAAGTTTTTACTCTCGCCGCGAGTCCGAGATTATTAATATCGGCGCGCGCGCGCCGATGTTTCATAATAATTTATCAATATTAGCGAAGTTAAATATATGCCCGGATCCTCCATCAGATTAGAAAATTGTACCTATAAATCACGCGGCCCTCGCCGAGGATTGCACTCGGCGAGGGTAAGGGAGGCGCGCGCGCACGCGGATGCGTTGCACCTCGAACAAAAATTGAGGTATTGATCGGTTTAACGGGAAAGCGTCGATAAAAAGTTCATTTGCTCCGAAGATGTGGCCATTAATAATTTTAAAAACTCGCCTTCGCTTTACATTTAAATTGCTTTTTCGAAGTATATTTAGATGATTTGTTAATGTAATTTGAAAAAAGTCTGGTGTAACGTAGTGAGAAATTATACACTTCAATTGAAATTTGGAAATTTCGAATGTTGCGAAGAATTGCTCAATTTTTAATTATTCCTACCCATTTTTAGCCAATGCCATTAGGTGACTAATGACTGCGACAATTACAAAATAATTTCTTCCAATAAATCTTACACTAGATTTTTTAAAGTGCAGGCAGACACCCAATTAAAATCCTTAAAAGCAAAACCGATAAAATCTCCAATAATTTTTCCTAAAAATATCCCACCGTCAGCCGCGTGCACCGAGCAAAAAAAAAAAGCCCACATATAAATCTCTTTATCCCTTTTCCCTTTCGATGACGCACACTACACTTGGAGATCGCTCTCCAGTCGGTAGTTTTAACCGGGCGTGCATGCATGCAGCATCGCTCGTAATTACCGTCCCGGCGCCGATCCAGATTTTCGCGAGCCAGCAATTTTCGTGCTCTCTGCGATCCCACATCTCTCTCCTTCGCGGTGTGCTCCCTCCCGAGAGGAGGAAGAAAAAAAAACAGAGAAGAGAGAGAGAGAGAGAGAGAAAAAAACAAAACTAAGGTTCACGAGCGGACGCCCACACGAGCTGCGCATGAGTCGTCGTCCGCTCTCTCGGGTGTGTGTGACTTTCTCATACTTGTGCCTTTTGTTGGGGGCCCCGTCGTTAAGGCCCCACTCACGTCCCGGCGGTGTTGGTCCCTCTCTCTCCCTCTTTGTCTACACGCTGCGCCGCCACTGCCGCCTGCTGCTGCCCGCCGCCGCGGCGGTGCTCCCTCAGTGCCTCGCGTGACTCCGCGCAAGCAGCAGCGTATCCACGTCCTCCTCCTGCTTACACCTCTTTCGCGCGATCGCGGAGCAGCAGCGGCAGCGGCAGCCAAAGGTCAGTGCGCGAGTGCCGTCATGAGAGCGAGGCTGCGCTGACACGAGAGAGCAGATCAGAGCGCGAATATCTCAGTGCGACACGGTGGACGCAGAGCCTGTCGGCGGAAGGAGAGAGTGCTTTTATTTCGTACAGGCTCCCGGTGGAAGAAGAAAAAAGAGGACGATGGCTGGAGTCGGCTGCCGGTGGACGGTCCTCCTCTGGGTCTGCCTCCTGGGAGTCGCGCGGGCTAATGGTGAGTTCTCGCTGCCGGCGTTTATGGACTCGAGATATTATGCAAGGATGACGACTCGCGGAGAGGCGCGAAGAATACAGACGGTGGATAGAGTCGGCGGAGGTTGTTTTTCGAAAAAGGAATCGGTGACTGGAGGAGGTTGTATATATATATCCCGGATACCGGGAGAGATTCCTGTCTTATCGGCATCCGCGTTAGAATTAATAGTATACTGTTTACGGAGGCCGTCGAGTTTTTTTTTTAATAACAGCTGCGGGAAGAAATTTAATACTTTTGCGTTATCTTAGCTGGTAAATATTTGCGTCCTGCGTATGAATGGCACGAGGCTCGACGTCCTTTGGTTCGTAATTGATGGCCAATTTGGGCCTGATGCTTATGCCGACGATTTATTTTCAGTTTTCAGGATGACGATGTAATTTACTATTAGAACGTTTATGCAGAAAGGAATGTTCTAGAAATAATTGCACACTTTGAATACAGAACTTGAACAAAAAAAATCGCTGTCTTTTAGACGGTATTTGCAGTATTTTGATCACCCTGATTTCGTACTGCTCGAATTCCCAAAAAAACAATTATCCAACGGTTTATTAACTTTTTCCAAAAAGACTCCATCGCGAAATTTCCACACCCGGGAGAGGGAACCGTCGAAAAAAAACGTCCGATAATACAGTCATAAATCGCGTCCCGCTCAGCCGCTCCCACCGATCATCATCAGCATTATACCTCCTTAAATCCCCCGGAGAAAAAGAGCCTGGCATAATCTTGGCTCGATCTCGCAAGAAACGAAATCACAAAGATGGAAAGCTCTCGCGTCTGGAAACGAGGCCTCTCGGCCCGATCTGCGTCGGCGGGTTGCGCAAAGCGGCCGCCTTTTTTTTCCGTCTCTCTCTCTCTCTCTCTCCTTCTCTCGGTCGATCCGCGGCTGCCCGCGGGGGTCTGCCTGCGCGCGCGGGGGGATATTTCGCCGAGGTGCGGAGGTCTTAATTTTCGCCGGCGGTATTATGTGGCGCGAGCGCGGATGGGAGGGAGCGCAGGGGGGAAGAGAAAAAAGGGAGGAGGAATTTCCAGCCGGACGTATATGCGCAATTTATTGCACGGGGAAATAATGTATGATTACGCGCGGCGCGGAGAGGAGCCGCCGCCGCCGCCGCCGTCGTTTATGCGGAATTCATTAAAAAAAGATTTTCTTTTCAGGCCCTCTCTCTCTCTCTCGCTGCGTGAGTTAATCTTATTATAAAGCCCGCGCGAGATTGCGGCTGTTCGCGGACGGGTTCCAGGGGGGTTTGGCTCGCGCGTAAAATTGAGGCCGATCGGCGCTTCGTTTGCTCGGGGAGTGAATTTTTGCGTTTGGGAAAAATTACTTTGTGTGCCGCTTTGCGAAAGGTACTTTTTAATGCGGTAAATCATAAGTTTGAACTTTGAATAAATTAATTCCAAGGCACTAATGTTAAAAATTTCGAATTTTAAAATCCCATGTAGATGAATTCTTGAACTATCTTGCCACCCAAACATGCTTTCCAGTGGAACTCGTAAAATGTTCACCGCGGTTTTTTAAGTACAAGAATAACATCCTCGCACAAAGACAATCCCGGGCTCATAATTCGGTGCCCCCATTTTTTCAAGGCCTCAACGCCGTTCAAGCGGCCGTAAAAAATGACTAAATTTTCACTCGACAAAGGCTGACATTCCAATTGGAAGCGTAGAGCACAATGGCCTTTTGTCGCGAGGATTACCCCGCGCTCTTCTGAGCCAGTGACCGCGTTTTCACCGGCCGCTTCCTCGGGAATCAATTCGTCAGGCGTCATTTCTCCGCTGCTCTCTTAAGCATCGCGGGCTCGTTTCCGCGGTAACTCGAGCATCTCTGGACGCGGCAACGCTGAAAAATGGCCTCGTCCCGCTGCCTTTTTTTTCGTGAGCTTTCTGCGGTAAAAAAAGTATACAGGCGTTATTTTTAAAGCCGCCTCTCCGACTGAATGCAGAAGTGTCTCCGAGGCGTTTGAAGTTCTCGGTAAGCAGTGAGTCACGCGCATTTCCAAATGTGTTCGATGATCTCATAGCTGTCGGTGCGCGTTTGATTAATGCAGCGAATTTCGAAATCGTAAAATTCAATTTATCGAAAAAGGTCGCGTCGGAATTGATCGATTTGTTTATGATTGAGAGAACATTGAGCGATCCTAAAAAGGATCCTGCGCTTTCAATCTGCAAAATTGAAACCGATTATCCATTCAATTAGGTTTTTTCGCTTACTTAAATACAAGAGAATCAAGGGTATTTCCTATGTATAGAAATACGAAAAATAAAACCGACGAAAGTACTAAGGAATTCAAATTACTTCCCTACTTCCTGCTACTCCTACTAGAAGACGATTCAATAACTTCGCATTAAAGTTACATACTATTTATTAATATCCACCCGTCGCCCGGCACCGTCATCATCCTCGAGAGACTCTAATTTTCATCGCTAAACTTTTCCGCGCCGGGACTTCCCTCCCCTAATACCCGGCACTCATCCGAAATAACCACCGTCTCGCGCGGCGCAAATACACGTGTGTTTGCGCGCGTACACACAGTATATGATATTCCCGGCGATCGACCCGCGGCGATCGCTTACAAAAAACGCTCGCGACTCAATTACGCGAGATGTATCGAACGAGGCGTCGCGAGTTTCTCACGCAGGTGGGCCCCGAGTCCGGGGCGGAATTCCGAAAGGAGCGGGGGGGCAATGGCCGCCGGTTTGAAATCGGTCGGGGGAAGGCATTCGCGGAGGAGGGCTGTTATCGGGAGGATCTGTCCCTCGAACGCAGGAAGCCCAAGCCGATTATGGGTCCTGAGAGATGAGGGACCTCGGCGAGATGAACGATCGGGAGATCGGAGCGGACGGGGAGGGTTGATTGGGGGGATCGAGTGCAGCTTTTCTGGGATATATTGTCGAGGGTGGCGGGAATGGATTTTACGTTCGGGGAAGAATTCGGTGCTTTGGGGTTTATCTGATTTTGACCCTTTTCTTTTGGAATGTGGGGTTCTTTTTTAATGCAATGGATCTGATAATGAATAATGCGTGGGCTTTGTTTCTCAAGAGAGAATAAGTGTATTATTAAATTATGCAGCAAGCTTTTCCATTTCCTTATAATAATATTAAATTACTATTCAATTACTTTTACAACACGCTTGACTTAATAAAAAAATGAAAAGAACTAGATTTATCTTTATTTTTCTTCTTTTGTAATAAACTATTTATAGAAGCTGCTCCATAACGAAGTAAAATCAAGGCAAAAGTCTTCCAAACAATAATTGTCAAAACCAAAAATACGCACCGCCCAAATTACAGTATTTAATGTAAGCCTTAAATCAAGAATTGGCCAAGTCGAACGAAAGTGCCTCTCTGCGGAAAGGAAGAAAAAAAAACAAGTCCACGTAAGCGCTACTTTGCGGGGCGTTTCGTATCTCGAGGTTGACGTCACAGTCGTAATGCAAGGCTCACTGAACAAGTGAAGTACTCGTGCACGTAGCCGTTTCGTCGGCTTTACGCTAAAAGTTTCATTTTCCCGATGATTTACGTCCCCCAGACGTGCATTTGCAAGCTGTCCGCCGACACTTTCGACCCGGACAAAGCTTTTTGTGCCTCCCTCTGTCCGTCTGTCGTAATTTTACTTTTTCTGCCTTCAATTTCAAATGTGAAACCTAAAATTATAATCTAATGGTTATATTCAACGTTGAATCTTGCTGCCACTCAGAAATGTTTATTTCCAAAGTAAACCTTAACTTCAGTCCAGAGCCTAAATTTAAAAAGCTCTCAAGACACAGCCATTAATTGAAACCAGATATCAATTAATTCCTCACTCGCGACACTATCCAGCAAAATCAAACAAACGAACCCGGCATCCTCGCCGGAGCAGAATCTCATCCTGAAGGATCGCCGGCATCGAATAGCCTCCCCGCTCGAAACCCCGAAAGCGGCAAAAAGCAGCGCGCAGCTTCGAGCACGCAATACACGGAGAGCCGCGCGACGCTCGCGGAGAAAGGAAGAGACGGGCCGCGCAAAAAGGAGGAGAGGCGCGAGGGAACGATCGCGGCGCGGCACGAGAATCCGAGGCGTTTCGCTTTCTACGCGCCGCGGCCCCCGCGGATTATCGGGGGCCTAATTATCCCTCCCGATCGATGCGCCATATTTGCGCCACTTTGTTATCGGGCGAAATTCGAGCGCCGCCGAGTATTTGCGCGGGACGCGGAGGCTCTTTTTCTCCCCCGAGAGAGCTATTGAATTCCGAGCGCGGCTGTTTGGTCGATGGATTTAGTGCGGTGAGTAGGTGTATTTATTAATTGCGTGGGGCTATAAATTTTCTCGCGGGCCGCCGCGCACAATGGATGCGCCGACGAGTGCGAGTCTTTCTAATGGTGCACTCGTTTGTAATTGTTATCGATGCGTGTAAGTTTTTTTTTTGCGGGGCGTTATTAAATTGTGATGTCTGTATGGAGGACAGTGCTGATTGTCAGCTGTGTATTCAAGAATTTTGAGAAAAGTTCAAGAAGAATTATTGTACTGTATAGTAAAGCACTCACGGACTGCCGAATGCAAAAAAAATCCATTTCTCTCACGAAATTTTGACTGGAAATGTAGGAAAATTTACTAGAATTAATTTTATAAATTTTCCTATAAAAACTGGTAATTTTTTTGGTTTTTAAAGTCTGTGTTGTTTCTCCGTATACAATCCCTTTTCACATTTAATCTGCAAGTAAAATTTTCGAACACCACCTACAGGCAATTAAAAATAGTTTAATTTATTGACACAGAAAACGTTTCGAACAAAAAATTTCCGAGCTCCTACAAATTATACTGTATCGTTGATATATAAATATCCTTTGATTTACATCCACCGTACATTTATTTATTGACACGTTGCACAGATGGCACATGCGTGTATTTAATCGACACAGTAGCAATTCTAATTATATGCAAAACATCGTCCACCTCAAATTACAGTTATTTCTCGCTTTACAATAACCCCCCCTAAAATTACAGCCTCCCCGAGAGAGCATATATTTCATTGACACTCCTCACATTAACTCGCCGTTCAAAACTAATCGCTCTCCAGCCGGCTGCATATCGCGTTGCAAGTCACCTCGAAAAATTCCAAATCTCAAAATCAATCCCCGTCCGACCGCAGAACATCCAGAAGCGCCCGCCGCGCGAATCCAATCTATTTGACAATTACCTCCCCCTACACGATCACCTCATCATCCTCATCCACTCCGGCAATAATATTCCCCGCTGCACATCGGTTTCCCGGAAAAAGGTGAGGCGCGCGCGCGCCGAGAGAGCGGACGGGAGGTTTTTCGCTTTCGCGCGAATATCGTGCCGATATATATAGCGCTTAATTGAAAACACGAGAGAGCCCCGCCGGGGGGGGAGGAGGGGACAACTACGCGCGCGGGGCTGAGAGATGCGAAACGAGAGATATTACCGCTCGGCGGCTCTCTCGGCGGTGCGCGGATCGGCTCTCTCGGTCTGATTTCCGCTGATTGCGGGACGACGCGGCCGAGAGGCTGCGGCCGGTGGGTGTAGGTGCGCTTTTTGTTTTCGAGGAGAGAGGGAGATTATCGGGACAAATGCTTTTAATTAGTCGTCGTGTACAGGGGACGCCAGGGGAGATTGAGCGGTGTTTATTTATGCTTATTAATAAGGGCTGTTCCGCGAACGGTTAATGGCCTCCTGCTTTCCGACGGGTGTATATTCGGATTAATTAAAGCTCTCGGCTTGGTCTATTTTGCGAAAAAGCTCTCGCGCGGTGTGTTCGCTGAAATTGAATTCGCCTCTCCGCCGCCGCTTTCTCGGGGGAATAAATCTGTATCGTGATTCGCGAAATTATTTTTTAATCGTAAAAAATCCGAATAAAGACGTTAATTTCATACCGCTGCTCGCGTCTACGTTATTACCCATCGCCGTCCGAAAGTAATAATCGCCTCGATCGGTGTACAAAAATGACGAATCCTTTAATGGCTTTTATCATACATGCTCCACAAATTCCGCAACGAGCGGCTGCTCCCAGACATCCAGCAGAATATTCTATGTAAACCATTCCTCGAAATACATCCTCCTCGCGAAATATTCCCTCCCCGCAGCCACGACGATCGGCGAACCCGTCTTTTTTTCCCAAACGCGCAGCGAGGCACAAGCGCACTTCTCTTTGTGCACCTTCGACTATATACCTCCGAAGGTCGCAAGTATATATTCCGAGGCGCTCGTCGGGAGGGGGCCCCGAAAGAAATAATAAGGGTTAAAGCGTAAAAAGCGAGATGCATCCACCGTTCTTCATTACGGCCCTCTCTCTCTCTCTCTCCCGTCGTTGTTCGCCGCGAGAGTGCGTTTACGCAGGAATGCGTCGATCGGCGAATATCTTGTATTATACGACTCGCGAGAGAGCCCCGGCGCGCGCGCGTCGCGCATCCTCTTCGTTGCTTTGGAATATATATAAGAACGACGAAAATCCATTTAGCCGCGCTTTTGGAATACCGGAGATTCAAGCAGCCCTGCGAGGGTAATGAAAAGTATCGGTTCCAAGGTCGGGCAGGTGCCTGGCCACTTACGTCGACACTTTGTTCGACGGAGTTTTGATCCCGTGAAGTGTATCCGTTGAATTGTTGGTCCGTTTTTAGGGGAAAAGGTTGGAAATTTACTTTATCTGGTTCGAAAAAGCTTTAAAAATGCATTTAACTGAATAACCACATGTGTATTAATGGACTGTCTTATATAATTCTTCCTAAAAATGCAAACCCCCATAATTTAAACCGAACGTGATTTAATCTACATAAAGAAGAGTAACTCCCATCCAAAAACCATTCGGGCGTAAATCATTTTCCGTAACGTGGAAGGTGCATAATGTTATTTATACTTATAATAAGTACACCCAACAGGTTATACGCGATCGGCTCTCGGTACCCGCGTAAAAGACGCACTGCGTACGCGTACATACAAGTTAGGCGCGGGAACGTTTATAAAGTATGCATATTACACCCGTCAACGGTGCACTTAAGCGGGCAAGATTTACTGGAACACTTGTTAAAGCCTCAATTTGTTTTATGCAAACGATATTTTTGTCGTACTCCCGGCCGTTATTCAGAGGCCCTAATGAGGCGAGGAGAAATATTTGGGGAGTAAGTGGAGTCATTTGTATGCATGAGAATTGAAAGCGTAATGAATACGGACATCGATATTACACTGTCCTTCGCTTTTAATCAGTCCCCCAGCTGTTCGCGGCTCGTCGACGCTCATGAAAGTAAGCCGATCTATATAATACCACGTAACAACGTAAAATCGCTTACCCAACTCCACTTTCTAAACCGTATATATACCGCCAAGCTCAAAGCCGAGACCCCAAAGTGTTATATGCAGCGGTCCCAGACCTCGAGCCTGAGAACGGAAAATCGTCGGGCGCGCCGAGAGTCAAAGGCTACGGGAACGTGTTATGCTAATATATCCGCCCGGCTCTATCTCGGCCCCGATTCGCCCGCAATCAATACATTATAAGAGAGCGCGATATGCGCCGCCGCGAAATTCGCGCGCTTTCCCAGCAGCTGCGCGGCGTCGCGGGGCGGGAAAACCGGTATACTCCCGCGCAAAAAGGGATCGCTTCCCGAAAGACGGAAGGGGCTTCTCCGCTCGGGAGATTCGAACGGCCGGTCGGAGAGGTCGTCGTCTGGTTTCGCCGGCCGGCTGCATGGGAGCGGGAGAGCGGCGGAGTGTAGGCCAAAGACGGCTATTGTCCTCCTTTCTCCGCCGAGTCGCCAAGTGTGCAAAGTGGGATGGGATAGACGCTGGGTGGGTGACCTTTCGCGTGGATATATAGGTGTGGGCACAAGGATTAGTTTGCTCGGCGCTTTCGATCGACGGGGAGTTCGCTGGGCGACAAATGTAGGACGCAATCGATAAATGATTGTATTTTAATCCACACTCGTAGAAATTGCGTGCAAATATTTCCCTTGCTGTTAAAGGCGAGTGTACTATTACTCGCAAGTAGGATAATAAGACGGTGTATACCTTTAAACAGTCAATTTTTGGGTCAACAGTCGTATCCCCTTCCAAATTGCATTTCCCCTCACTTCATTACGAGCGATAAGCGAGTGACTTTCAACTGCAATACCTCTATATAGTATTACTTATCCCATTGACCGCAAACGAATATCGAAGCCCGCGGGGAAGTAGGATCCGGTAATGATGCTTTTTGTCTCGAAAAGCGTGCGCAGATTACGGACGGAGCGTGTTTACGGCTAATCTATTACGGCAATCATTTCGAGTTCGATTGTGCCGCTTTTTTCCCCGGCAAAAAACGGCCCGCCGCCGATAACGGCACAGAAAATCGTCGCGAAATATAAGGCCGTAAAATTCATAACGGACTCGAAATATGATGAAAGAAAGCCGGGGAGACGTGACGAATGAAATGCCCATTGATCCGCTCTCGTCGCGGCCTCCTTCGCCGTCGGCGAATTCGATACTCTACGGTGAAAAAAAAAAAAAAATATGGGCAAACCCGCGGATCCCGTTTCGGAACGCGCGCCGAATGATTTAGAAATTTCCGCGGAAACTGCGAGATAAGAAACTGGATATGTCCATCGAGCTGTGATCCGCCCGCAAGAAATTTATGCGAATCCGTTTATTTTTCCGCTGATAAAACCCGCTGATTTGTGTCGGTCGGACGTGAACCCGCAAAAAAAAGGCTTTCGACTGCGAATTACTCAATTAGGATTAAAGCCCCCCGATACTAAGGTAAACACAGCTCTGAGGCTTCATTGAAAAGGTGGCCGTGTAACCGTCGCTCGACGAGACACGATCCCTCCGACGCGAGTTCATAAACGATGAAATTTAAATTTCTGCGAAGAATTTATCTCCCCAATGAAATTAAGTTTGTCCCCTCGTACGTTGAGCGTCGTCGTGACCGTCAAATAAGCCATTAAAAGCTCGAGTCCCGCGAGTCGTGTACGCGCGTTTGTCCGCGTCACTCGGGCCGAGTTAATCCTTTATCATTCGCCAACCGGCCTGGCTATGAAATTCTCCGGGAGACACAATTATTACCCTCGGCGACTGCGAATCCATAAATATCGCGGTAAGTGGATCTCGGGGAGGATTACTTTTGCGCGACGAAAGGGAAACTTTTTACGGGTGTCGTAAAATTAATTAATCATATCGTTCTTAGGCAACTGCGTTTAACGCTGCGCGGATATAAAATTATGTCGCAAGCCTCTTTTCCAGCGAACGAGTAGATAAATTAAAGTGTCTTTACCGTCGTAAAATTTAGTTGCGCCATTCAGATAATTATTTCAATTCACCGAACGTTACCCACCGCATTTCCCGACTTTCCCACCGCCTATAAAAAAAAAAAAAAAAAAAACGCCGCCGATCGGAACAATCCTCCCCCGGCAGAGGTGCAGCAGCCGCGAATAAAGGCTTATCGTAACGAGGCCTTCCGTCGCCGCGCGATTACTTTCCTTTCTACCGGCTCGTCCCATCTCTCTCTCTCTCTTTCTCCGGCGCGAGAAGGCAATCAATCGATCGGCGCGGGGTGACACGATCCGTATACAGAGGCAGAGCGGCGCGTCGTCGCGCCTATTTTGTCTTCGGCTGCCAGGAGGAGGAGGCTGCTGCTGCACCGGAGGGAAGAAAACGCCGCGAGAGAGCCCGACATGGCGATACTCGGAATTCCTAAGCGAGAGCAGGACGACTTTCAGCGGAATCTCTCTCTCCCTCCTTCTCCACCGGCACCTCGCCTGCGCCTGACCTTTCCGCCGCGGACTGCCGAGAACTGCGCGCGGAGCCGGCCTTTATCGCGAGCGAAGGGCCTTATCGATGCGGGAACTCAGGCGTGCACCGCGGCTGCTGCTCGCTCCGCGGCCGAGGCGGATTTTTGATTGAGGATAATTAATTAGCGAGATCGATCTTGCGCTCCCCGACGCTGCGGGAACTACCAGTTTTTTTTACGATCGCGAGATGGGATTGGACGCGAGCCGAGGGTGTATTGTGTTTGCGCTGCTCGATCGCGGGGCCCGCGTTCGTTATACGGGAGATTGTACTTTCATTTGTTCCGGGAGAAACGAATTATATGCTTTATCGGGGAATGAGAATACACGAGGTTGCGTGCTTATTTTTTTGAGTCGTGGAAAATATGGAAACTTTATGGTTGAAAAATTCTAAAAAAAGATCATTTCCCCAGATAATTAATTAAACAGTCGAATAAGAGCCCGATTCGGACATAATCGTCCTCTCGCTTTAAAAGCAAAAACAATTTATCGCTTTATAAATGTACTCCCTCCCGGCCGCAAATATCTTAAATCTCTCCCCATAGTCGCGGTATAAACTCCGCATCCTCCGCACGGCGCAGTTCGATTTGGATTTCTCTTTTAGCCCATTATCTGCGCCGCTTTCAATTCATACGTCTCCTTCGGCCGCGATATCCGGCCCCCCCGACCTCCTCTCCTTTGTGCGCTCTTCCCCCCTGGCGTGTCTCTCCGACTTCATCTGGATATACTCTCCCGACTTCAAATTGGAGCACTTCTTTACCTCTCTCTCGCGCGGCGTCGATTCATACGTCTCTTTCCCCGAGAGATTTTTATCCCTCGCTACCTCTACTTTCCATCTCATTAGCTCTCGCTGCTCGCCTTCCTGCCTCTCTGCTCTTCCCCCCCCCCCCCTCTCCCCCTCTCTCTCTGTCCTCCGCGAGGCGGGAAAGGCGGCATTGCGAAAACGGGCGCGGCTGCCGCCGCTTGCTACCAGATCCTAATATGGCGGACGAGCCGCCGCCGCGGCCTTTACGACGCGCCGGGAGTGTATATAAGCGAATGCGAGAGAGCCTCCCGACGAGCGATTACGTAAAGCTACGAGTTTTTAGCCATTGTCCTCCGTTTATGCCCCGCGCGGCCTTCTTTCTCTCTCTCTCTCGGCTCCGCTCTTTAAGAGAGCGCATTGTTCGTTATTCTAATTCGTATGTGTGTCCATGAGCGGCTAATGCATTATTTAGAGCGAAAAATATTAATTCGCCCCGGCGAGCGGCAAAAATGGCCGAGAATAGGATATTGTTGCCGAGCGCCGTTGTTTCGCTCCGATATGCCCTCTGTTATTAGTATCGAAAAAGAAGACGAGGACGCAGCTCGTACTTCTGTTCTCTCCTCCCGCCGCAACGATGTCCGAGCGAATTCTAATTAATTTCGCACTAAGGCTCAGTGCCTCCGTCCCTTCCTCCGGCTCCGGAAACGAGTTGTAAAACCGCAGACTGAAGGATCCATCAACCTGTTTTCGAGCGCGTTTTAATTGGCGAATTTCATCGGCTTTATTATATTGCCAATTACGCGGTGTGTCAATAAAACAAAAGCCGCGCGCCGCGCGCAATTAAAACCAGCGACCAGCGAAGACTCGCAATCTCAGTCCGAGAAACTATATATACGCGCCGAGGCCGCACTCCGCTTTCGCAGTAAAACAACGACTCGCTCCCCGCCCCGCTAAAAATCGCCGCGTGAGTTATGTAGACGCGCGCTCCAGCCTTCGCTCGCGGCATCCCGGAAAACTATGGCCGCGCGCTCGAAAACAAGAGGCCCCCGCGCTTACCGGAGGGATCGACCGCCGCGCGCCTCGTCGTTCGCTCGCGCGGGCCGGAAAGCCGATACTCCGCGTCGTTTTCGCGCTCGGCGAGAGCGCAAACCGGAGCAAAAGCGCGGTGGCGGCGGCGGCGGCGGCGGCACGCGCTTGCACCGATTTTCCTCTCGACCGGCGATCTCGTCGCGCAAACCGCAATTCATCGATCCAATCCCGGGCCCATTCGTTCCGAGAGCGATCCTGTTATAAAGAGCCGAGGGAGTCTGCATTCCGGCCGCTCAGCGATTTCGCTCTCCGCGGCTATCAACCCCCGTAATTGACACGAGATCCCCGCCCGGTTTTTAAAGGCAGAGACGGAAAGGGAACCTGTTCCTCGTTATATGGGCCTCGCCGAGGTCTCATCGCGCCCCAACTTTATAATTGGCTCTTCCGCTTTTTGAGGCTGCTCGACGGAGAGCCGCGAGAGGCTTCTTGAAACAGCGAGCGAAGGAAGTTTATTCGCGGCGGCCTCGATAAGATAGCCGTTCCCTTCAAAGCCCCGGAAAAATCCATCCGACTAATTTCAGCGCGTAAACTCGCTTTTCTCGAACGCCCGTGGTTTCCCTCTCCTCTGTTATCGCAGCTCTGTTAAAAGCAGCCCTCGTTAAATTATCCCAGATGCAGCGTCCGCGAAAAAAACCCCTCCTCGCGGAGCGGAGTCGAATCGTTCGGCGCGAGACCACCCGAATCGTCGTCCGCGCGACTGTCATTACGCGGTAGTTACCTTCACCGCGGGATCGATCGCTCGGCACTATTAATTTGCGCGTTATCCCCGTCGCGAGCGCGCGTGTCCTCAAGACACACTCGGCCGAGAGATGCGTGCCGAGCGGTCATTACGAAATCCGCCGGCAAGCCTTCATTTGTAAATTGGCGCAAAAAGCTTTCCCCCCCCTGACGTCTCCGCCGCGCGGCTTGTTTGCACGCCGAGAGGACATATTGTTCGCTTTTTGCGGAGGGATCGCTGCCAACTGCTCGATCGCCTGCCGAAGGATCTCTCTTGTAATTAACGTAATTGTCCTGATTATCATAATTTTAGCATAATTGTTTTGTAATATGAAGGGGGGGTTCGATGCAGCGAGGCGGATAGCGATCGGTTTATCTTTTGGATCGGATTAAAATGTAATGTAACCCGACGTAAATGAGTTTTTGATTAATATTTTAATGGTTATAGGTTATTATTTTGTTGGGAAGCGTTCTTTTAAATATTGCGGATGCGAAAAATTAAATACAATTTAATTGAATAAAAATGTATCAAAATTCAAATTTTATAGTCGCCGCGTTGTTTTCACATTCAAAGCGAATGTCCGAAAATAGCCGTAACCGCATAAAAATGGTTAAAACCCTTGTCATAAACAGTGCCAATTACAAAGACAAGCGGACATTAAAAATCATAAAAGCCGTTCCGAGCCGGACGCAGTCAGCCAAACGACGCGCCGCGAAGCTTGAAAAAAGCGGCTCGGCGGCGCTGCTAATTTCATCGAGTCGCGCATTAAACAAACACAGCCTTACGCTCGGAAGACAATGGACTGTTAGACACTTCGATAACCCGGTAGCGGCCGTCTCCCCGAGAAACGATTCCTCCCTCGGCGCCGGAGTCGAGAGCGGACAGCGCCGACTTCCTCCGCTCTCCTCTCGGCGCGGCGGAATACATTTTCCGCAGGATACTCGCGCCAATCTGATTCCCGCGCTAATTGTTTCCTCGAGCGCGCGCTCTTCGACTCGCGGCCGAGTGAGTCGTTCGGTCGCGGCGGGCGGAAAAAAATACGCCGAGAGCCGAGAGCAAGGCCAATTTGCAGACCGCGGGAGAATCGCGCAACTCGCCGAGGGTATCATTTTTCATTGCGTTAAGCGCGGAGAGGAACGGAATTTTTGCGATATCGCGTCGGTCTGCTGTTTATTGATGGTTTGATTTGTGGGGTTTTAAGCGGGACTCGTAATTATATTGAGAGGAAACTATTAGTAACATATTTTAAATTGTGGGTCGGCAAATATCGTAGTCGTATCGTGAATACACTCAAACATTAGTTTTTTAAATAAGTGTTAATAATAACGAGGTAAATTTTCTCTTACCTCGAGCAATCTTATTTACATCGAGAACAGAGCTACTAAAGGATTACTTTGACTATAGGTTGTCGTGCTCCATCTAGTGGAAAACTTACTTTAAGAATTTATTATTGAAACCTATTTATTCTAATAAATTGTCACTCCTCATTAAAGTCATTTGTAATATATTAATAAAAATTTTAAATATATTACAATTTAAAAAATGCTTTATCAATGCCTTTTAAAAACGCATAATTCAGAAATTAAAAGCCCCGCTTTCAATCACGTCCAATGAACCCTCAACGTCTGCAAATGAAAAGACCGATCTTCAAGTTTTGAAGAATATTCTCGGCCCTTCGAAACCAAGCAAGCAAGCAAGCAAGCAAGCTTGCCCGTCCTCACAGCCGACTGCACCGTGCGCAGTTCAGCGCCCGGACATTTAGCGAGAAAAAAAGACCGCAGGGAACAACGCCGGGGCCCAAAGTGGTTTCGGCGAACGAACCCGCTCCGAGCGGCGACTCGTCGCCGAAAGACACAACAAAAAGAAAGCGACGACGCGCGCAAACCAGAATATCCGGCCCCCGCCGCGGGCCATCGCCGAAATTCTCCGGCTTACGGTATTATAATACAGCGCCTTAGACGGACATCACCGGCGCTCATTTGCATGGGCCGTTTAATGATCGGAGCGTCCAGTCCCCCCCCCACCCCCGAGGAGGCGCACGGGCACTTATAATTTATTTATAAGGCGCCCATCGCGCGTATCGACATTCAGATTTTTAACGGGATCGCAGGTGGTTTTGTATGCGAACAATATATCGGGGAATTTTAGTTTGACTGCTATTAATGAGGGAGCCGAGGAGCGATGCTCTCGGCGTAATTGCGGTTATTAGCCGGTGATTTTTTTGCCCGGGGATTCCGCTGAATCTTTGGGGCGGCGGTTAAGAGAGAGAGAGCTGTTCGCGGAATCTCATTATAATCGCATTATCGTTGTTTAAGCGAGGACGAAATGATGGATATCTGCTGCCGGTAGGAGATTAAAATTAATTTTGCTGTATTTATTTGTTTTTTTTTTCTTCGCATTCAGTGCTTGAAGGTAATGTCTGGTTTGAGGAAAGAGGCATAAATTGAATTCAAGTTGCCGGTAATGATTTATTCATTATTTCACTCCAATTTGGCAAAGTATAATTCACAAATAAAATTATAAAGAACGAAGTAACACTATTTTTTGTAAAGAATAATGAAAATGCAATAAAAAAAAATTGCAGTTTAATCGCGTAAATTCAGATTAATAACCATGAAGCTGCACAGATCTTTTAACCGACGAACAATAATTAGTTAATAGTCTCGATAGCGAACGATAAATCACGGAGCGTTCGACGCGTTGAAAGATCCGCTTTAAGCAATACGAAATCTCTATGAGCAGCGCGGCGCGAAATGAAAATCCAAGCTCCTCTCTTTATTTATAAATATCACTTCTCGCGTGATGAGTGTAACGCGCATAACGGCACACACCGCGAGTGGTAATTACGATTACGATTGCATTTCAATTACCCCGCGCGCGCTCACGATGCAACATACCGATACATCGCTAACGCTATTTATGCGCTTTGTGTACAACCGTTAACTCGGAAACTTCCTCGGCGCGAGTGTAAACTCTCATTATTGTCAGCTACCGATAATCGGCGCGTCTCCTCTCTCTCTCTCCGGCACTTTCTTCGCACGCTGCTTAGCCGCGGCGACAGGTGGTTAGGCCGCGAGAACGGGGAAGCTTTCCCTCGATCATTGCGGATGAGAATTAAAAGAAGTTTTGGAGGCTCATGGAATACTGTATACTTTCGCCAAATTGCAGGGGTCTTTACTTAAGTTTCTTGGAATGTCGAAGCTTCGTCGATATTCGCTGCGACTTTTCAAAAATATTGAAAGGCACAAAACCGTTAAGCTGAAATAACACCGCAATTATCTGAGAATTTCCCGCGGTTTTACAAAATCGCCACTTAATATTCCCCTAAACAAAGCTAATCCCCGCCGAATCAATTGTCCGGCTCTTCCACTTAGTCGCCGCCATTTATCCCCTTCCTTCCTCCTCCACTTAGCCGCGTACAATACACATTATTTCCAGCAAGCCAGATATATACGCCGAGCGTCGCTTCCCGGTAAATTACCCGCAAAACGCCAAGAAAACACGATCCGCTCGGCGGGACAAACCCCCGGCTTTCAGCCTCCAATTCCATTCGTCAGGCGGCACTTATCAACCCGAGAGAGAGAGGTGCGCACACCGCTGCCTGAAAAATGTTAATTGGCTCTCTCTCCCTCGGCGCTAATGAAATATACAGAGCGGACAACGGCGGCGGCCGCGCGCGACTGCCGTTTTTCCCCGAGCGTCACGTACGCCGACTAACAATCGGCGCGAAGAGGTCAGGACGTGTGTGCACGCGATCGCCGGCCGATTCCTTCTGCCTCTCTTCTCCCTCCCCCCGATGGAAAACGAGCCTTAGATGCAAAGTTTATTCGAGAGACGTGAGAGAGAGAGAGAGAGAGAGAGAGAGAGAGAGAGAGAGAGAGGCGAGTTTACGGCTGAAAGAGCGCGGCTGAGTTTTTTTTCGCGCCGCGCGGCTTTCAAAGGGTGAGAATTGGCCGCGCTTTTCGCGAGGCTCTCCGTTCATTGCGAACGTGAGCGATTGAGGCAGTTTTTAACGGTGTTCTGCTAATTCTTCGCGGAGGAGTTCTGGGGCGGTGAGGGTAAAAGTGAGACGGGTATTAATTTTATGGTTTTACGGGCTGTTTTCTAAAACTTCTTTTAACCTACTTTTAAAAACTAAATATCGAACGTAAGTTGGTTAAATTAGTAAAAATATATTCAGTATTACAATTTGCATTCATAAACGGGCTCGTAAAATATAATGGAATTATCGTGTACACGCAGTTTAGTAAATTCATTACAAGCAAAGTAAACATTTCACGCAATCAGTCCGATCTGAAATGAAATCATCTTTAATTTCGCATATTACATTTGTAAACAATGCAATTGTTTTTATTGCCCGGCGCAATTTAAATGAGCGCGAACCTGCTTACACGAGCAGCTCATACGCAAGAAAGAGGCAACGCAACCCTCATAAATAATAGGACTAATTACCCCAAGAATGCAAAGAACCCCTCGGCGGTTGACGCGCGGCAAAAACACGAAATACTCGGTGTTATCCGTTCGCCGGGGAAGATATGCAGGAATTCTAAACGGATCCGTTCATAATTAGTACACAATATTTATTATGGAAAATCCCGCGAGTACAACCTCGCGCGCTTTAATCCCCAGCGGCCGCGAGACGTAATAGTAATCGATAAGCGCGGATTAAAGTCAATCGGCTTTGCCCGTCGGGAATAAAGTATATATTCTGCGTAATGTGTAATCGGCGTCGTAAATAAAGTTAATGGCCCCCGTACTTTATCTCACTCCCGGGTATCTCTAATTGTACGTGATCGCGTAACGAAATAAAATTAATACTCAGCCGACACCGACTCGGCTTATGGACCCATCTTCCCTCTCTGCTTAGGGGGCGATTCACCTTTCGTTATCGGCCTCATCGCCGAGGTTCTTATTACGTCTTGCGAGCATCGACTTTCCTGTCATTTTTCAGAGGAACGTAAGCAGTTTAACGGAAGTAACTTAATTTATCGATAAATAAATGAAAAAGAGCGCGACATTTTGCGAAACGGCCTCGTTAAAAAGCAAACGCTCCAGATCCGTCCTTCTTTTTTTTCCCTCCCCCCGCCGCGGCATTAATTCGAAACGCGGACACACAGCAGCGGCGGCATAGCAGCGAATTGAATCGTCTTTGGAATCCGAAAGAGTGGCTGTGCATTCGAAAAAGCCTCGAGAGAAGGAGAGGAAAAGCATCAGCGGGGCCGAGGAATTTTCTCGCGAATCCTTTCCCTCTTCTCTCTCTCTCCCGCGCGGAGGGTGCAAAAACACACGGCGAGGAAGGAAAAAGAGCAGCGGCGTCCGAGCAGAGCTCCCATAAAGCACGGCATCGGCGCGAGGGAACCGATCTCCCGGCATAAATCGGCAGCGGCTTACAAAGCCCTCCGCGGAACAATTACCGTATATGCGGAATCGGAATTCGAAATGAAGAGAGCTGCTGCTGCTGCTGCTGCTGCTACCGCTGCCGCTGCTGCCGCTGTCGCGCGGAAGCGATCGATATCCCGGGGCCCGCATACCGATCGCGGGAGCATCGCTGGAATGCCGATCCTGCTCCTCGCGCGGCCGCGCAGCGCTTAACTTTCGAGCGTCTCTCTCTCCTCCGCGCGCGTATGTATAAAGCCCTGTCCGGCCTGTGTTCCCCCGGCTAATTTGAAGAAGTTGTACAAGGAGTTACACGCGTCCCGATCGCGTGCTAAGTCGTTACGAGAGAGAGAAGGGGGGACTAAGCCGATATCGGCCGCGGCTTCTATCCCCGGTAATTGTAGGTGTAAATCGGACCGATTTCTGCCGGCGGGGGAAAAAAAGGCAGAGAGACGCGGGATTGCGCGAGAGGGAGGGGAGTTTTTGCGGCCGGGGTGCTTTGGGGGCTTTTAATTAATAGCCGGGGATTCGTTTCGAAGGACGAGTTGACGCCGTCGACGGTTAATTGCGGAGCGGAACGCCGAGGTGGTAATGGCCTCTTGAAGGGTACTGAGAATGGGTTTTGCGCCGTTTCGAGATATTTTGGGTAAATGGGAGTTTATCGCTTCGTTTGAACCGAAGCGGGAGCGAGTTCAAATACTGGATTATAGTTTTTTCGCCGAACTTGACATAAATCCCGTTTGGCCGTAAACATGTAGTTGTTATGATTTAGGTTTTACGTTAACGGCGGCGGATGAATTTTAATATATATTTCTGTGTGCGAGGCACCGATTCGGGTAATTGCGGTGTTTTCGATATGGATTGATAAAATATGTAAAGGCAATCAGCGGATTTAATTACGGCGAGTATCGTAAAATGTTTTGAGAAATAAATTTATGTAGCAGTTTTGTACAGTACACACGTTCCAGTTTTAAAAATCAAACGTATAATACGGCATCGCCTCGGATTACATTCCCGAAACAACATCAATCACACTTTCAGAACGATGCTCGGCCAGTCTGTTACTTCATCAATAAAGATTGATTGAATCAAACGTCGTTGACAAGCGGTCGTTAATTTCCGATAGATCCGTACAGCCGTCCTTTTTTTATTTCTACAATTGCAATCAAGACTACATGATTTATTCCACACTACACCCCGACACATTTATTCGAGTATTAAAAATCATTTAACTGATTCACAGCTCGGAGCTTGGATCGTTTATCAAAATAATTATATCTCGGCTTGTATAAACTCGCGATTCCCGACCCCTAAACGGCTTAAACCAAATCTGCCTCGCGAATAAACATATCATACTTTACGTCCCGAGTAAAATAATCTCCGAACGTAACGCCGTACTTTTATTTAATCAACCCGCAGAAGCACGCACACACACACACACACACATCTCCCCGCGGCGAATTCCCATCAAGCATTTTATAGCGATTACTCGCAATTAAAGCCTCCTAATCCCCCGTGGAAATCTGCGGCCACGACTCCTCTCGTGCACACCGCCGCGGAAAATCCAAATAAAGCGAGCAGCAGAGGCTTAAAACAAAAGAGAGAATCAGAAGGGAGCAAACACGAGCCTCGCTTCCTCCGCGAGAGCTCTTCCGGCCGCCTTCCTCTCGCGTGCGGCCTATCGATTCCGCGAAAATCACACCGCGTATATGCATAGGTACATCCTTTAATGACGCGCCGATCCGCGTCCCGCGGCCTCGGCGCGTTAAGGGATATCGTTAGAGGTGATAAGAGGAGGTGCGTAACGCGAGGCTGGACGTTGACGCGTACGTGTGGTGTGTCTTGGGTGGTTAATTGGGGGGGGGACTCTGGGATTTTATTGAGGATGGAGATGGATTTTAAGCGATTCGCGTAATAAAGTGGCGGAGGAAACGGCGGACGTTTCCATTACTTGTTGGTTGATGAAACTGGTTATTAGATTAAGACGTTAATTTTAACCGTCGCGCTGACTAAAAGTAAAAGGAGCTAAACTGACGCTGAGCTTTTCGAGTTTGAAGCTTGAAACCTCTCCAAGATAGCTTAACAATCTAAATAAATGATTTATACCACGAGAATAACAGTACAACGAGATGCTTAACACACGAAAAATGATCGGGACTAACAGTTATCGGAACGCGAACGTCCGATGCCGCCCGGATAAAGC
Source organism: Ormyrus pomaceus (assembly GCA_900474385.1). Taxonomy (NCBI): domain Eukaryota; kingdom Metazoa; phylum Arthropoda; class Insecta; order Hymenoptera; family Ormyridae; genus Ormyrus; species Ormyrus pomaceus. Next base: position 53,533 of record UCOM01000897.1, read on the forward strand.
ATATAAGTGAGCGTAGCGTCAAGCCCCAGCCCGCATTATCTTATCTCGCGAGAAAAAAAAGCCGCGCTGCACAGTCCAGTATCTCCTTATTTTTGCCCCCCAAACCCGACCGAAACTTATCGGCCGCCTCCGTTACTCCCAGCCGACAAAAAGCAAAAACCCCGTCCCCGCGACTCTCGCCGCGCGCCGTTAAAACGGAAACGAGAGCTTTTCATTACGACCGGAGAGAGACCGGTATCACTTTCTCGCGATCGGCTTTTGACACAGATCGGGAGAGGAAGTCATACAACTCGGTCCGTATCTGGGAAGAGGGACAAATCGGCGGTGCCCGCCGACTTCATCATAAACGGGGGTCCCCGCCGATATCTCGCGGAAATTCCCGATGGGATCTCGCGGACGGGGAGAAGCTTCCTCCCGATAAGGGCCACTAACGAGTCGCGGCGCGGCGGCCCCTGGCCGATGGCCGATCAGTGATTTACCGGCGGCGCGCCGATCGCGCCGATCACCGTTATGAGCTCGTGGCTTATACCCTTATTTTTCGTTTTGCGCATATATCCCGACGCAACCTGTTACGGCGGCCGCTCGATATATATTGAGAGAGGACTCTTTCGATCCTGTTACATTAGGCGCGAGCGCGGCGAAAATTATAACGCGCGGCGTGGTTCGGACAGGGGGGGGGTTTACAGTTAGGGGGGGCATTTTTAGGGGGGGTCGGTGCAGGAAGCGGACGAGGCGCGAGGCGCGAATGCTGATTTCGTTATTCAACGGGGAGTTCGATTCGAAGCGGTTACGTTTCAAATTGGGTTCTTTGTATTCAGCCGTCGGATATATTCGGAGGATGTGCACAAGCTGGGGTTGCTTTTGAAAACGCGGCGTTTTCAAATTGGTACTTTAAATGCATGAATCGGAATGCATGAATGAGACCCTCGTTAAAACTGAAAAGAATTTTTTTTCAGGAATCTCGGATGGTCAGCGCTTGTATCCTTTTCGAAAATTCCTCTTTACAAAGTAAACTTTGGATTCTCCAGCTTTAACAAAATGTACAATGTTATTAAACGAGGAAATTACGGCGTGTACACTTTGCGAATGGCATCGGCTTAAAAACTGAATTACAGAATCATCAGCCTGTTTAATTTTCCGGCAAAATTGAGGGGATGTCGCGGCTTTGCGATAAACGCTCTAACCGTAAAAGTTATATATCCCCACGGAGAAACTAGTCTTACCGTACTCTGCATTTTCCACTCAATCTACTTTTTCACGATTTCCGCTATACGCGTTATCGCATTATCCGATACTCTATCATTCATAACTGCGCCGGAGTTAAAAACAGCGTAATCCCCTTTCGTCCGTCAAACCTCTCGCAAAAACCACCGAACCGACCTGGGCGCGCTGCGCTAATCAATCGGGGCTCGGCGCAAAGCTAGACACACGCACTAATCGGCCGGTAATTGCTCGCGGCGCTGCTCCATCAGTCCGGCGGCGAATCGGCTGGCGATTGAACGCAACCGCGACCGGTTGGCTTTTGGGCGAGAGCCAGGAGGAACGGAGCGCGGAGTGTTTATAAGGCGCTGGCGGCCGCTGGCTTTGGGTTTCAAGCGATGTGTGCTGCTTGCGGTTCGCGGAGAGAAAGAGAGAGAGACGGATGGCTGGGAGGCAGATTGGAAAAATGTAATTAAAGCGGGACGAGCGAAGTTTATGGGTGGAGCGCTTTTTGAGAGTCGTTTTTGCGCGGCGCTGGGAATATTCCGAGGAGGTTAATTGAAATATGGTCTGATTGTATCGCGAATTCGCGAGAGAGCTGCAAGCGGGATATGTGGAATTTTATTATTGGCGCGAGACGCGAGTTTTAAAGTTTAAAAATGAGCTTTCGCGCGAAAGATTTACAACGGTTTAATTATTTAATTCAAGCAGCACGGCTAAAACTGTAAAAGAAATTTATCGATCGGTAAAGGAAAAAACAAACGTCCCCGTCAAAATAAACTTCCTCAATTCAATGACAATTAACCTTTACAGTTACCTCCGCAACATTACAAAGTCAAAGAATCGTCGCTGCCTCAGCCGATCTCTTCCCCGCAAGAAACTCCTTGGCATCAAGCGAGGAAGAAACAGTACATCTCAGTCCGCAAACTTTACGAGCCGGCCGCTCGGCTCTCCAAAAAAGGACACTCTCCGTCGGCAGGCGCATAGCTTCCTCCAGCCGCGTGGCCACTAAATCCATCGACGCACTTTCGCTCACCCGCGGCGGCGGCAACAAAAGCCAGCCGCATAAGCAGACACGCGGGTTATCGCGATGCCCGGCTGCCGGTCACGGAGTCCCCTCGCTCTTAAACTTGCTAATCGCAGCGGCGGCGGCGACGGGCGCACACACATATTGTTCGCGCCGGCGAATTTCGAGGGATTCGGCGCCGGGAATGCAGGAAGTGCCGCGGGGCCGCTTATATATATACTACGGACGGCCTGCCGAACGCGGAACGGGAAACTCGTATACTCGCCGAGCGTGTGGCTGGAAGCGTCGATCGGAGATTCGGACGTTTTTTTGGGTTAAAGGACACGCGAGGTTAAGACGAGGTTGCTGATCGAGCGGAGGGATGCGTTATGATTTAGATGCGTTGCTCGCAGCTGTAGCTCAGGTAGAAATAACGTTTGTAGTACCTGGGAAAGTAATTGAAGACCGGGCCTGGATTTTTTTCAAGTTGTCTTTGGTTTCATTGTTATATAAATTATCAAAAATTATATTAACGATGTAAGATATTAAAATATTTATTTAAATTTGAAAGAAATTTCATGTTATTATACATATAATCGCTATTAAAATTTCGCTTCATTTCGATACAAATTGCTGTCTCCATTTTATACAGGAAAATTAAACGTTTTTCGGATGTTATACTTCATTTTGTATGCTGAAAACGGCCAATAACAAGGATTTCAATTAATAAAATCCATTTCGAAACCAGTAGATGCTTGGTATAATAATGTTTTGATTCTTGGCGGATATCCTCATTGGGAACAAGTTTGTTTCGATTCCTTTTACAAGGCTGTTTTGCATCATAGTATCTCAAAACGATTATCGCGTCAACGATATGTCTGAAATATTTTTAATCCCAGTCGTATATTACTCTTTTAATTACTGTAATAGCGGTATTCACAGAAATTAAGTGCGCAATAATTACAAGAATCTCAGCTTATATGTATAGAAAATTAACAGTAAAAAAAAAAAGTAGCAGTCAATCCTTGAGATCTCGAAAAACGTTCGAGCCACAAGCGTGCCTTAAATAATAATCCTGTTAGAAAATAGAAACAAAGATATCTCTCTCCGGCGGCCGGAAGTCGCATAAATAGATACGCGCTCCGCAGTAATAGTTTTAACTCGGCGGTCATTATTACGCGGCGCGCAAACACGCATCCATCACGCGCCTTTTTCCAGGCATAAATAAAGGGGCAAAGGATTCTCTCCCTAATGAGTTATGCGAATTCCGCGCGTTAATTTAACGCCGCGGCCGGGGCGATCCGTCATTCCC